>ML686206.1:162803-180031 GCA_007922175.1 Pelusios castaneus | reverse complement strand
CAAGCTATGGTATTGGGCTGAGACTAGGATTAAGGTACCCTAAAAATAGAATAATACTTTATATTTTATAGGGCATTATATGTGCAAAATGCCACACAGATATTAATTAAGGGGGTTATGGTAGGTGGGCAAATAGTATTATCCCCATTTTACAGATGGGGAAACTGAGACAGAAAGGTGAAATGATGTACTCAAGGCCACTGTATACTTCTGTCTACACTAGGCAATTACACCGTTAGAAAAAAGCACCCTCGCTTGATGTTAAACACTCAGACTCTGTTCAGACTAGGAAAGTGAAGTGTTTAGCAAATGTATTTTTTAATGCCAGTTAGAGTCAGCAAGGAGAATGGTGCTTAGAAGGGGTGATGGTCACACCCTCGAGGACATGACAGTGCTAGTCTGTACTGAGCACTGAGCTATATTTAACAGCAGGTTATTATATGTGTTCTAACATGAGACAGTTTTCCACTACAGACAAAGCCACACAGTACGGGTGCATCTACACGGGCAACTTAGGTTGACTTAAGGACGCTTAAGTCGACCTAAACAAAGCCACATCCACACCTGGCTTTCATTAAGTCGACTTAAGCGCTTCCTTAAGGCAACTTAATAACTACCGCTCTTTAGGTCGACTTAAACACCTAAGTCAATTTGTTAAGTCGATCTAAAACCGGTGTGGACACCCTAAGTCGACTTAATTCCCTAAGTCGACTGAGGGCTGGGGACATGGAAACTGTGGCTTCCTGGCAGAAGGCAGCTGCAGCTCACCCTAGGGACAAAGGAGCCGCCCGTGGCTCCCTTCTTGCTGGTGAGCCACTCCCTTCTGCCAGGAAGCCACAGCTTCCATGTCCCCAGCCCTCAGTCGACTTAGAGTGTCCACACCTGTTTTAGATTGATTAACAAATTGACTTAGGTGTTAAGTCGACCTAAAGAGCGGTAGTTATTAAGTTGTCTTAAGGAAGTGCTTCAGTGTTCTATCAGCAAAGCAAAATCAGCTAGACTGGTAAAAAGTGCTTTGTATCAGTATAACTGCATCTGCCCTGGGGCTTTAAGATAAAAAAAGGAAATCCCCAAAAGTCACAGCCCTCAGTCAGTTATGCTGGTAAAACCTTAGCTTTTGTCTATCCAGGAAAAGTCTGCCGATTAAAGGAAGTCAGTTGGATTTACTGACCCAAGCTCACCAGATCTGGGTGGCGTTTAACTCCAGTTAGGTGTGTCTGCAGCAGCAGTTTAACTAGGTTGGTTTTGAAATGGAGCTGGTTAAACCAATACACTTGACGTGCACAGGCAAGGCCTTTTTCAAAGGGAGGCCTATAGTGTGGCTGGGCTGTTCTGGAGCCAAACTCCTTTGCACTGATGAGTGCTGTAGGAAGATAAGGTTCAAAATGATACTCAGGGCAAGCCGTGTTGGATGAAAACAGGGCTCCAAACTGAGTGAGGTCTGCAGTCCCGCAGGCAGTTCCAGCAAGGATAACTGCCATTAACCTCACTCTTGGAACAAGAAGGTGCAAATAAGCCCACAGCAATGTCCTTTCTTCTGGATGAACAAGATTGATTGAAAAACAAATTGGTGCAAATAAAGCATGTAATTAGATTAAAGCCTCTTGCCTGGAGCTACCGGGATGGAAACCGAAGGCCAGGCTTTGTAGCAGCCAAGTCTCCATTAGTATTCCCATCACCGCCCCTTTCCTCCCCTGCAGCCCGGTGAGAACGCTGCGTCCAGAAGGTTCTGTTTGCCCCATGTCATTAGAACCTAGCAAGCAGGATCTTTTTGTGCCTCACTGAAGGACGCATATCATTGCCCAGAATCTCCTGCTCTCCCGAACTTTGATGGGGAAACAGTTGCAGCTAGAGTTTCCTCTGGGGAAGAGGAAGACCTGACAGCTCCAGCACCACTCAGTGCCAGATGCTCCAGTGCCACTCAGCAGCCAGATTGCCCCGTTGAGAGCAAGAGTTTTGATGGTGTGACTGTACACCTGACTGTACACCTGCTCCAGCCTCAGCTAATCTGCATCTGGTTCAGAAAAGTGATATGTGGATGGAACACCATCATCCCCTGCCCTTGGACACCCAGCCAGAACAGCATTAACCTGTGCTTGGGTGAGCAGTGGGAATGCTTCCTTCTAGTGCCTCCAGGGGTGCCATCCCAAAGGGGTGGGGGGAAGCACGGCTCCATTGCCACGTCTCATTGCTCACCATTGGCCAGGCAGTGCACAGTAAGGAGAGCAGGTTTGCCGAGATTCAGGGATTGTGCAGTGTGCACCCTCCTCGCCGAGCACCAGGGAAGGGATTAGGGCCCATGCCTCAGGAAGGAGGCCATGCAGCATCCCCAGCACAGGCCAGTGCCCCAACACAGCCCTTAATGTAATACTTGCTAATGGTCATTAACTCTGGGTCCCCACTGTCCCTGCGTGGGCTGCCACCACCCATGGATATTCCCTGGAAAACGTTCCTCGGCCTTCCTCTGCCCCTGCATGGAATTCTCCAGCTCACTACTTTAACTGCGAGGCTGGCCATTCTCGGGAATGCCCAAACAGCCCACAAGGGAACCCAGGAGTGCTGCACGTCCCCATGGGCACCGATTTGCACCTCCAGATTCCACAGCTGAGAATGGCAAGGTGCCTCTGCTGAGCGTGATAAGACAGGTCACTAGCAGCACAATCTACCTGGGCCTAGGTGCTCAAGTAGCTAAAGGGAAAGTCTGATCCCAGCAGGGTTCCAGGGTACTAGAAAACAAGCCACCACAGGAACAACTAAGCTTTGCAGATCACCTCCCAAAACATCTCTATAGGCAGCCTGCCTCAGTTCCCTCCACCCATCACAGGGAGGTTCTTAGTTAAACTCCACAGACAGGCTTTGCAGCCAGGACCTCTTGTTCCTTGAGGCTTGAGGTTTATTAGCAAATCTGTTGAAAATAAAATTCTCAAATCCCTCCTCATGACCATTCACCCTTCCTGGCCAGGCCTGGCCTGCCTGCCTCCCCTAAGGGACAAGCTACCTCATCACAGTCCATGCCAGTCTTTACTTGTTTGTTTCTTTTTACATCTGACGCAGCCAAAGTCCCTGCCTTGAGATCCGACCCGCTGAGACACTGCACCCCTGCTCCCAAGATTTCTTTGCACGCACTATGCCACCATGAACTGGATCCAATACATCCCAGCCAGCGAGGTCCTAAAGTACAGCTGCCCTTGGCAACTTCTCTCTGGTGTGAATTAAAACCCTGATGCTTTTGGCTTGTTTTCCACGATCCCTGTGGCAAACTGCAAGTACCCAGGTCCTGCACCCTCTCGGGAGAAAGAGATCGAATCCAAATGGTCAGTAATATCATACTGCCCGTGTGCCAGGAATGGAGCAGCCTGCAGCAAGAGCCTGGAAATACCCCATTTACCCTCTGAAAGACACTACAGCTATGTCTACACTTGTTAATTTAAGTTGACTTAGCATGTCCACACTTAAATTTTAAGTCAACTTAAGAGGGGACCCTACCAAATCGACCTAGAGCATCCACACTGGAAGCCTAGGTCGACTTCTAGGGACTAGGTGGACCTGGTCCACGGTGGCAGGGGGGGCACCCCTTGCCAAGTGCCAGGGGGCTCAACCTTTGCCCCATTGTACCTGGGTACAATGGGGCAAAGGGGGACAAGGACCCTGGCAGGGCATAGGGGCAGGGTGGGCAGGGCTCTGCCCTGCCCTGTGGGGGGGGCATGCCAGGCTCCCCCTGTGCCCCCCACCTGGCAGGGAGGGCAGTGGGGGAGGCCTGGAGAGCCCTAAGTCGACTTTAAGTCGACTTAGAGCTACTCTGCATCCACACTGGCTTAAGTTGACTTTAGAAAGTCGACTTAAGCCAAAAGTCAACTTAAAATGAGGTTTTATTAAGTCGACTTAATTTTCCTTAAGTCGACTTAAGCAGCTTGCTTTAGTCGACTTAAGGAAAGTGTAGCGTAGACGCAGAGTAAATTAAGTCGACTTAAGCAAGCTTAAGTCGACTTAATGTACAAGTGTAGACGCACCCAAACTGAGTGTCTGTCTGTGTATCTTCCTGAGCTGCTGTAGCAGTGTAGACATACCATCAGGAGCAGGGCCTCCTGGGGCTTGTACCGCACAGAGCTGTCAGCACATTGCTGCGTTAAACAGGTTTGTTGATGGTGTGATCTTCCCACTTACTTAGCTAAACCACTGGAAGTGGCGAGTGACAATGTCTAACATGGTGTCCTCTAGGCTTCTTCTCATTTGGTTTAAAGAACCAGTTTGCATTCAACCCAAAAAAGCAGCTCTTGACCTGAAACGTGTCCAACCACGGGCTGCACCAGTTTAAATAAACCAATTTAACACAACCCACACAATTTGGTGTGTAGGCAAGGCCTCCTGCAGGCACAGACACACATACACACATGCAGGCACAGCTGTACACACACAGGCACAGACGCATGTCCACACAGACAGACACAGGAACATGCAACAACGCACCAAGACAGATACATGCAAACACATGCACAAAGACATGCACACACATATGCATGTGCACACACACATACATACATGCACACACAGTGAAGCTTCAAACCATAGTTTAGTCCTGTGAAATTTAAACACACTTCATTCCGGCCCAGAGCACATTAGGCCACCAAGGGAACACAGCCTGGAGCTTGTCCTCTGGAGAGCCATCCACACGCCACAACCCTTTAGTCCTATTCCCAGCTTGTAGAGTCTGAACAGCAGCCTCCAAGTGTGGGCTCCAACTGCTGACATCCTTCAGAATTTCCTATTACAGCTCAGCTCTCCCCCAGGATCCGGATTCGCAGAAAGCTCGAATCTGCCTGATTAAATCCATTAATAGGAACCCATCTGTCTTCAGTAGCATGGACCACTCTGTAAATTACCAGCCTGACAGAGTGACCAGTGCCCTGTACCAGCATACTGAGAGGCATGGAGCATGTACAGATGGAAAGGCAGAGTCCATTGCTTATTGGAATACTGTGAAAGTTTCTGTTTAGAGGTGAGCTGAACATTTTAAACCATCAATTGGCATGCTTACAATACAGCATCATTAACAGAATACACACAGGGCAGAATTAGTTACCCACAGACCCAGTGTAAAACTGTTATCAACAGAGTGACTCCAGATTTACAGCTGAGAAACTTAAAGCAGAATTTAGCCCCTAAACTTTACCATAAACACATTTTAAAACAGTCCTTCTCAGGGCATAGAGATTGCACTGGTTGATTGGATTAAAAAACCAAATTAGCTAACCCCATTTAGCAAATCTCAGTGTGGATACACATATGATGTTTTAAACTATTTACTGGGGAGTGGTTATAGAATTCCCAGTCCTCCACAATTACCATGGAACACAAGCATGTGGAACTTCATAAATGTAGAAACTTCCTGGGTAGAGAAGTAAGTCTCCAGTTGCTGCCCAAAACATGGCGCTTGGTGTCTGTGTCCTCACACTCAAGGGTGTCAGAAGTGAATGAATCCCTCTTTCCAAAGGAGTTGTGATGCTGGCAGGTCAAGAGGCTGCTCATGCCAACCTCCCCATGTCTCAGCTGGATACTAATGGATACACAGCTGGAACCTGTCTGGCTCTCTTGGAGGTTAATATTGATAAATGGGTATTAGAATTATAAGCAGGTGTGTAACATCTGGACTGTATCGAATGCTTGTGAGTTGCCACCTGCATTAATCTTACGTGTAATAGCTGTGCTCCGCATTGTAAGGTAGCATTGGAGATGGTGAGCCTCTGTGACTGTGGGAATCACCACACAGAAGAGGACCATTAATTACTGTGAGGAGTTGCTCTTCTACATAAAGTGTAACATCCCTTCTGAAAGAGGAGACCCATGGATTCTGTACAGGCTATGGGCAGATCTGACAACTGGAAATGTCCCACATCTGGACTGAGGAATTGTAATCAAAAGGACTATGCTGCCCTTAGTGGTGTTCTGCTCTCCTCCTTGTGGAGATGAGTCACGCGAGTGGACTCCTCCCATCTGCTGAATTTGCAGCTCAGAGCATACGGCAGGAGAGGGATTAAAAACCCCAAACCAAAGGAACTAAGGATCTCTATGCTGCTTGGACTTTGGGGTGCAAAATGTTTCTAGGCATAAGCAAGAATCCCTAGCTGCTTAGCTGAGGTTAGCCCTAAAGATCAAATAGAGCTTGCTGCTGATAGAAATCTAAGTTTCCTTTTGAAATCTAAGGCAGGAACTCATTGGTGTGTCCACATTTGTTTTTACCTTGCAACTAACTCTCTAATTTCCTTTTCCTGTTTAATACATCTTCATATAATTTATTACAAACAATATGTTTGGCATGAGACCTAATGTGCAGCTGACCTAGGGTCAGTGACTGGTCCCTTGGGAATAGGAGGAATCTGCATATTGCTGCGATTCTTGGTGCAAAGGGCCATCTGTCACAAACGGACACTCACCTGGGTGGCAAGACAGATCAGGGCACCCAGTGGGACTGTCTGTGTCTCCATGTTTGGGCTGTTAAAGTGCTTGAGGAATTAGCACTTGGAGTGGTTGGTTGGCAAAAATCTAAGGTTAGAACTCACAGCCCTCTTGGGTTTTGACAGTCTGCCCTGAGGTTGGTACTTACACTCTTGCATCACCATTGGGAAAATCACAGGAGTAAAGGAAAGAAAAGGGACCTTGAGCTGCCACAGTTTTGAGCCAGTGGGGAAAGTGGAAAATCATGAAAGATGCAGTCGGAAGGAGGCAGAGCCCTATTTCAGAGCAGCAGTGGCATTCATATTGAAGGGCTCTGCTAGACAAACTTGGTTTGGGCTATTCAGGCAGGTGACTTTGCTGGATCCATGATTTGAGAAGCTCTGGATGGCTTCAGGATTAACAAAGAAAGCACCATAATTCCAGATAAATGCCCTGATATTTGTCATAGTTGCTGCTGTTGCTGCTGAGATCCGATGTGCCCTCCCCTTACTACTGAAGGAAAGAACGAATACTCCAAAGTGACAAAGGTTTTAGATGCCCATTTCATAGGCAGACAGGACACATGAAAGAGCCAAATTTAACAGGAGATGTGTCAGAAACAAGGGGAAACAGCTGATTTAGACTTCTCTCCCTGCAATTCACGGCCTTGCTGAGCATTGCAGATATGGAATATTAAAAAGAGAGCTAATAAAGGACTGGATAGTTGTTGGTGTAAGAGACACAAGCTTATCAGCACAGCTTCAGTTAGACTCAGATCTCACCCGAGCAAAAATTACAGTAAAAGTGATATTGCAAGAAACCAAAAAGAAACAGCAATGTGACCTACATGCCAACAGCACAGAGGAGATTGCTCAGACTACACTGACACAATAAAAAGAAAGAAACACACAACTGTTAAAAGAGCAGTCAAAGCAAATTTGCAACATAAGTGCAGAGCACATTTAGAGAGTGGGAGACCAAAGAAACTTAACAGGAGGAAAGCATGAAAATGCTCTAAAAGATGTGGCAAGACACCAAGCCACAGACAGTAAAAATGTCCAGCAAAAGAGGCAAAATGTAGGAGATGCTATGAAAACGGGACATTTTGCAATAGCATGCATGTCACCAAGAGCAATGGAAACAATCCAAGAGGGAGTGTCATCAGCAGATGACAATGAGTTCATACTTCTAGGAACTATCTCCTCAGTAGAACAGACAACATCTTGCTGCACAAGCATTAATCTAAACAGTGAAAACCTTATATTTAAAACTGATACTGGGGCAGCCGTCACTGCAATTCTAAAAAAAAGATGATAAGTGATCCCAGGATGGAGATCTACAAAAAACAAATACAATTTTATGTGGGACTGGTAACAATACATTGGATGTTTGTGGCCAGTTCCTTGGGAAACTAGAAAGGATGGAAAATTCTTCATCAAATAATACATGTAATACAAAGACTGACAACTTCCCCACTAGGGTTGCCAGCAGTGCAAACTACAGTTATAGAGAAACTGCAGTGCATTAATGGAAAGAAGCAAACTATACAGGAGATTGTAATCACATGTCTTCACCAGGGAGAAAAGTGTCAGAGCAGAACAAAATAAAACTGTGCCATCAGGAACCTGCTTTGTTCTTACAGTATCACACCACATCCCTATAACACTGCTAGGGAAATTCGAAGCAGAATTAAAGAGAATTAAGGATATATGGGTTATTTCTCCGATAGAAGAACCCACTGACTGGTTTGTAGGAATTAAGAACATAAGAACATAAGAAAGGCCGTACTGGGTCAGACCAGAGGTCCATCTAGCCCAGTATCTGTCTACCGACAGTGGCCAGTGCCCAGGTGCCCCAGAGGGAGTGAACCTAACAGGCAATGATCAAGTGATCACTCTCCTGCCATCCGTCTCCATCCTCTGATAAACAGAGGCTAGGGACACCATTCTTAACCCCTTTCTGGCTAATAGCCAATTATGGACTTAGCCACCATGAACTTATCCAGTTCCCTTTTAAATATTGTTATAGTCCCAGCCTTCACAACCTCCTCAGGTAAGGAGTTCCACAAGTTGACTGTGCGTTGTGTGAAGAAGAACTTCCTTTTATTTGTTTTGAACCTGCTACCTATCAGTTTCATTTGGTGACCCCTGGTTCTTGTATTATGGGAGTATTTAAACAACTTTTCCTTGTCCACTTTTTCCACATCAGTCATAATTTTATATACTTCTATCATGTCCCCCCTCAGTCTCCTCTTTTCCAAGCTGAAGAGGCCCAGCCTTTTCAATCGTTCCTCATACGAGGCACTCTCCAAACCCCTAATCATTTTAGTTGCCCTTTTCTGAACCTTTTCTAGTGCTAGAATATCTTTTTTGAGATGAGGAGACCACATCTGTACACAGTATTCGAGATGTGGGCGTACCATGGATTTATATAAGGGCAATAATACATTTGCAGTCTTATTTTCTATCCCCTTTTTAATGATCCCTAACATCCTGTTTGCTTTTTTGACCGCCTCCGCACACTGTACGGACATCTTCAGAGAACTATCCACAATGACTCCAAGATCTTTTTCTTGACTCGTTGTAGCCAAATTAGCCCCCATCATATTATAGGTATAGTTGGGGTTATTTTTTCCAATGTGCATTACTTTACACTTATCCACATTAAATTTCATTTGCCATTTGGATGCCCAATCACTTAGTTTTGTGAGATCTTTTTGAAGTTCTTCACAATCTGCTTTGGTCTTGACTATCTTGAGTAGTTTAGTATCGTCTGCAAACTTAGCTACCTCACTATTTACCCCTTTCTCCAGATCATTTATGAATAAATTGAATAGGACTGGTCCTAGGACCGACCCTTGGGGAACACCACTAGCTACCCTTTTCCAATCTGAGAATTTACCATTTACTCCTACCCTTTGTTCCCTGTCTTTTAACCAGTTCTCAATCCATGAAAGGACCTTCCCTTTTATCCCATGACAACTTAACTTACATAACAGCCTTTGGTGAGGGACCTTGTCAAATGCTTTCTGGAAATCTAAGTACACTATGTCCACTGGATCCCCCCTGTCCACATGTTTGTTAACCCCTTCAAAGAACTCTAATAGATTAGTAAGACACGATTTCCCCTTACAGAAACCATGTTGGCTATTGCTCAACAGTTTATGTTTTTCTATGTGACTGACAATTTTATTCTTAACTATTGTTTCAACTAATTTGCCCGGTACCGACGTTAGACTTACCGGTCTGTAATTGCTGGGATCCCCTCTAGGGCCCTTTTTAAATATTGGCGTTACATTAGCCGACTTCCAGTCTTTGGGTACCGAAGCCATTTTAAGGGACAGGTTACAAATCTTAGTTAACAGTTCCGCGACTTCACATTTGAGTTCTTTCAGAACTCTTGGGTGAATGCCATCTGGTCCCGGTGACTTGTTAATGTTGAGTTTATCAATTAATTCCAAAACTTCCTCTAGTGACACTTCAATCTGTGACAGTTCCTCAGATCTGTCACCTACAAAAGCCGGCTCAGGTTTGGGAATCTCACTAACATCTTCAGCCGTAAAAACCGAAGCAAAGAATCCATTTAGTTTCTCTGCAATGACTCTATCATCTTTAAGCGCTCCTTTTGTATTATCATCATCTATAACTTAATAACACCTCATTTTAGGTCGATTTAAGCCTTAAGTCGACTCCTTAAGTTGACTTAAAGCCAGTGTGGACGGGGATTAGCACCTAAGTCGACCTTATTAAGTCGGCTTAAAGTGTTAAGTCAGTTTAATAAGGTCAACAAGGGGCTATGTCCACACTAGAAAAGTTAAGTCAACTTTGTTAAGTTGACTTAATAAGGTAGACTTAAAGTCAACCTTATTAAGTCGACTTAACAAATTCGACTGTAGACATACCCTTAGGTCGACCTAAGCCATAAGTCGACTTCTTAAGTCAACTTAAGGATGGTGTGGACTGGGAGTAGCCCTTACGTCGACTTTATTAAGTCGACTTAATGCCAGTGTGGACACCTATGTCCAATGTTAAGTTGACTTAATAAAGTCGACTTAAAAGGAGCTATTTTATTAAGTCGACTTAATAAGGTCAACTTAAAGTTGACCTTATTAAGTCAACTTAACAAAGTCGACTTACTTTTTCTAGTGTAGACATACCCAAAGATTTTGACTATGGCTGATGAAATTTTCTTTCAACACTGAAGACATGCCAGTGAAAGCACTCACAGAAGCAGACACTCTATCTAAAGCCCCAAATGAGCATCCACCAATGGAAGGAGAAAATGCTTTAGAGAAAGATGTCAAAGTCTACACTGACCTTGTTCTGGCAGAAGTTCCAGCATCTCCCTGTTAGAAGGAAAAGAAGAGGAGGAAAGGATCAGGTCCACACCGGAGCACCATTTACCCTTTCTGCTCCTGGGTGGACCTGATCCTTTCCTCCTCTTCTTTTCCTTCTAACACTGCCTTCTGACCTCAGCAAATTAGAGATGAACAACTAAAGGATGAAACTTGTCAGAAACTGACTCAACTCTGCCAAAGCTCAAAGGAGTCAACTTCCAACAGACCTACTATCATATTGGCAGGACCAAAATGACCCTCACATGTCCAGTGGCCTGCTTCTGAAAGGCTGGTGCATTCTAATTCCTACAGTACTTCAAAAAGAGATGCTCACCAAAATCCATGAAGGACATCAAGATATAAACAAGAACAGTGCATGAGCACACAAATACATATGGTTGCCCTGTCTGAGTAGGCAAATTTAGATATAAGCAGAAGGTTGCAAGTCATATAACAAGAAAAAACAAACAAAAAACATCTCCAGAACCTTACTTTCTGGTTCTTTACACCAGAGCTACCTGATCAACCTTGGTAGAGGATAACCACAGATTTATTTTTCTGGAAAGGACACTCATTCATTATTGTAGTCAACTACTTCTATAGATACATTGACCTGGCTATTCTTATGCAGACATCATTAGCACAGATCATCTAAGAACAAAAGTCAATATTTGCAGGACCTGGAGTCCTGAAGTCCTAGTATCAGATAATGGGACTCAATTTACCTCTGAAATACTCCTACCATTTGCAGGAGACTTTGATTTTGAACATTGTACTCATTTCCTCCCAAGCAATGGGGAGGTGGGGAGAGAACAGTGCAAACACAACTTAAACCTAAGTATCCTGACCAGAAGGAATTTAAAAAATGGGATGCTAAAATAAAAATTTGGCAGCAACAAAACTTCAATGTTCAAGCCAGAACAAAAGCACTATGTGAACTGAGACCAGGGAACAAACTTTGGCTCTAAAGCTCCCAGACATTTGGAGCTGTTCAGAACCAGGCAGAAACTCCAAGGCTATGTCACAGGGGAAGACTCAGGATCCCTCCAGGGGAAGACTCAGGATCCCTGCAAAGACCCAGTGCAGTCCTGGCCAAAAGAACTCCAGAATTGTCCTCTGGAGATTGGTCAGGAAGCTCAGGAGCGGGACTAGGGTGGTGAGCCGGTGCCAGAGCATGGACAGGACAAGCTGGTTGATGACCAGTGCCCTCCCATGAAGGGAGAGGCACTGCAACAGTCCTGTCCATCTTCGCAGCCGCTCAGACACTCTGTCCTCCAAGCCTTGCCAGTTCTCAACCAGGGAGGGATGCATGACAGAAAGGTAAACGCCGAGATAGAGCAGCGGACCAGTGCTCCACCGGATGGCTTGAAGCGTGGGTGGGAGGGAGCCTGCTTGCCACCCGGCCCCTACCATCAGGCCAGAGCTCTTGACCCAGTTGACCCGGGCGGAGGAGGCTGTCAAATAGATGGCCAGGCAGGTCTCCAACCACTCCAGGTCACCCAGGTCCTGGACCATGAGAAGCACGTCGTCAGCGTATGCTGACAGGACCAGCCTCAGCTCCAGCTTGTGGAGCACCAATCCCATCAACCTCCAGTGGAGGAGACAGAGGAAGGGCTCCATGGCCAGAGCGTACAGCTGGCCTGACAACGGACAGCCTTGATGTACTCCTCACCCGAAGCTGACCAGTTCAGTCTGGGTCCAGTTGAGCCTGACCGGGCACTCTGCGGAGGCGTACAGCACCTGGAGAAACACCACAAAACGGGGTCCTAAGCTGAACACCTGCAGAGTGCCCAGGAGGTACCCATGGTCCTTCCTGTTGAACACCTTCTCCTGAGTCCAGGGCAACGAGGGCGAATGACAGACCATCCCTACACCCGAGCTCCTGGACCAGATACAGATTGTTAAAGATGGAGCGACCTGGGACAGTGTAGGTCTGGTCTGGATGGATCACGTCCTGCAGCACGGATGCCAGACACAGAGAGATGGCCTTGGCTATGATTTTGTAGTTCGTGATGAGGAGCGAGACAGGATGCCAGTTCTGAAGGTCGCGGAGGTCCCCCTTCTTGGGCAGCAGGGCCAGCACGGCCCGCCGGCAAGAAAGGGGAGGCATTCCACTTCCCTCCAACTCGGCCCAGACGATGGCGAGGTCCAGGCCGAGGATGTCCCAGAATACACAGTACAACTCCACGGTCAGCCTGTCCATGCCTGGGGATTTATTGGTGGGCATGAGACAGAGGGCTTCCAAGAACTCGGCTTGAGTGAGAGGTAGCTCTAGCTGGTCCCGGTCGTCCTTGCTGACAGTTGGAAGTTCGTTCCAGAGCACCCTGCAGGTGGCGGCTTCAGTTGGATACGAAGAGAAAAGGCTGGCGCAGAAGGCCCTGGCTCTTCCACGCATCTTCACTGGATCCGTGAGGGGGGCACTGTTTCTTAGCCCCACTCCATTTCTCCAGGGCACAGAAGAAGTGGGAGCCGCGGTGGGATTGAACGAAGGCTCTCCAGGCCCACAGGTCCTCAAGGGCCCGGAGCTCCTCCCGCTTCTCCTGTTATGCTCTGCAGAGTGATGGATCCTCAGGGCTGGCAGCCAAATGCCTCTCCAGCTCTAAAACCTCCCGATCCAGCTGCTCTATCGCTGCATCCCTCCGCCGGCTGGCCCTCTGAGTGTAGTCGTGGCAGAAGGGCACGCACTTTCCCCATGTCCCACCAATGCTGCGCTGAGGGAAAGGTGGGCCTCTGCCCCCACCAGGCCAGCCAGAACTCCCAGAAGGATGCCACGAAGCCCTCATCCTTCAGCAGGCTGTTGTTGAGGTGCCAGTAGGCCAGCCCCGGCCTCTCCGCTGAGAGAGAGGCCGTCACGGTCACCAGATGGTGATCCGAGAATGGGGCTGCCAAATGCTGTAGAAGTGGGCTCACGCTAGATGGAAACTGGACAAGTAAATGCAGTCTAACCAAGAGTGGTGCGACTGATCTTCCTCCATTCTGACAAAGATGAAGGTGACAGAATCATCCGGGTGGTAGTTGTGGCAGTGCTTGGTCCCTTGTGGTCCTGTTCTTCAAGGGTGAGGTTGAAGTCCCTGCCCAGGACCAGGTACTCCTGAGGATCCAGCGTGCCGAGGAACGTGGCCACCTGCCGAAAGAATGGCACCTGCTCTGGGCCCGATGCAGGGGCATAGACGTTGACCAAGTTCAACATCAGCCTCTCCATGTGGACCCAAATGTGCAGCAGCCAGCCCGGCATGACCTCGGCAACCCCCAGCACCTTGGGCTGTAGGTCGGGAGAGAACAGGGTGGCCACTCCGCCTTGGTGGGTGGAGAGATGACTCAAGCACACATCGTTCTCCCACTCCAGCCACCAGCTGGCCTTGGTGGCTGGATCCACATGTGTCTCATGTAAGAAGACCACAGAGTACCCTCCCTTCCGAAGGAAGGAGAACACCTGGGTTCTGCGGAGACCCATCCTACAGCCCCAGGCGTTTAATGTGGCAAAGATGACAGGGGCCATGAGGAGGGCTAGGGAGAATCCTCAGGAGCAGAAGCACTCGCTACCTCCATCAAGCTGCGTAGCAATCTGAGATCAACCCCAAAGGTCTCCCAGTCCCTTTTCCCTCCTTCAGGATGGCCCTCATGGCCCGGAGGATGAGATGGAAGTCCCCCGAGTGCTGTAGGGCAAGCTGCACTCAATTCCTGGCCCCATGAATGTCGGCCAGGAATGCGTGCAGCTCATCCTGCAACGCCAAGGGGGCCGGGGTGGAAAGCACCCGGCCGTCCTCTGGTCGTGTCCCCATTGTGGCCCCGCAGCTAGTTGGGACAGACAGACAGTGGAGCCCCATTGCAGCACCGATGTCGTGGGCGCTGCGGAACCCAGCTGAATCCCAGGTATGAGGGAGAATGGCAGCGGAGAGAAGACAGCAGCCCCAGGGATAAAGGGAGCCACGAATACCGCCTCCTGGGAGTTGGTGATGGAAAGGGGAAGGACACGACCCCAGGGGCAGCAGCAATATGGGAAGGGGCTAAACAAGGGGTCGGGGCAACATCAGGGGAAGGGGTAGGGACGGGATCGAAGGTGGTGTTAGAAACAGAAGTGGAGGCGGGGCTAGGGCAGGGTGCGGCTCCCCTTGACTGGTCACAGGGTTTTCTAGCAGGGAATCAGGGGGCAGATCCCCGCCAACGCTGGGCATGGAGGCTGGGCAAGGCTGGGTGTCCATGGCCTCATCATCGGACGGGGGGGGCACGGATCGGGAGAATTGGGTAAGGGAGAGGGTGACTGTCCCAGCAGGGACGACACCCCGAGGCCCAGCTGCTCAGGATCAGCCGTCGCCTCTAGAGGTTCAGTGGCCATAGGTGGGATACCAATTGCAGCTGGGCAGGTGGAGCAGTCCAGGGGCGTCCCTGGGATGAGGGCAGGGACAGCAGGCTGGGGCTGGGGCGAGGGAGGGGGCAGTGAAAGCAGATCCCACCCAGATCGAGGCCTGCTGGCAGAGGGTCATCCTTCCCTGGGGCAACTAGAGTCAGACCCAGGGCCTTGATCTTTGCAAAAATGGAGCCTAGCTCCCCACCCACCCACCCACCGCGCCTCAACACAGGCTACCTCGCTGGGGGCCGGGTGGGCACCACCTCTGCACTGGCAGCGAGCAGTAGTGGCAAGGCAGACTCACGGGGGGCATGGGTGGCTCCATCTGCACCCTCTCTAGGGAAGGAATCTAGAAGGGCCTCCAATGGGGGGGCAATGCTGCGCCCCCTCTCCCCCCATGCTGCTGCAGTCATTTCTTCAGTCGGAGTCTCCCATTGGACCTCGTCGGGGGGTGCAGCAGAAGGCCCAGCAGCAGCCTCGGTGTCATTAGCCCCCCGTAGTGACTTTCAGTCAGGCAAAAGGAGGAGGGGGGACTAGCAGAAACCAAGGGTGGGGCAGGGCAGGGCAGCAATGGAGGCTGGAGGGCGGGGACAGGGCAGAGAAACCAAACAAACACTGTGGGTTTGGAGCAGGGCAGGGGAACTAACCTAACTCTAGAGAGGCTAAAAAAAGGGGCAAGCAATAAGGGGCGGAAGGCAAGGTAAGTAACCAAGGAAGGGACAGGAAGGGTGCACTGAACCAGCCGGAGGGCAGAACAGAGGGGGGGGAAGCCCTCCGGCCAAATGGGTCCAGGGAATGGAGGAAGACTAGGAGAGGGGGAGTGTGCCTGGAAGTCTCAAAGTCTCTGTTGCTGCAACAGTCCTGACTGGTGTAGGAGCCAAGTTACTGTCCTGAGGCTGAGGAGGCAAAGCAGGTAGTGGCTGGGGCTGGTGGTAGGGTGGGCAGCAAATGGAGTGGGGGGAGGGCTCCACACCACTCCCCCCTCTCCTACAGGCAACAATGACAGAAACTGCCCCACCACCAGATGTGCAGAGGTGGCAAAGCTACTCAGTTCAGGAAAAGCCACCCCTCCACAGATCCTTAGATGGTCCCGAGCACTCCCCCAGCAGCAGCAAACAAAGCAAAGTCACTACTTGTTTGTTGTCCTCCTTCTCTCCTCCTCGTTGCTGATGAAAAGCAGGCAGAAGCAGCAGGCTCCGTAGGGTGGTGGTGATAGTAGCAGCAGCAGGGACCAGCTGGCAAGAAGGTCCTCTCCTCCTCTTCCAATGGTGGTGGGGGTGGAATGGGTGAGGTCTTCTGCTCCCCACAATCCCACAGGGCCGGATGGGTGGGAGGGAGACAGGCCAGGAGGGGAGGCCTCCCAGGAATAGGGGCAGTGGTAGTAGCACCCAAAGCAATAGTTGCAGCAGCAGTGGCAGCATGTTCTCCTTCTACTTTCCTCCTCTCCAACGAAGGAGGGTGCTGGAGGGTAGATATATTAGCCCCAGACTTAGCAAAGCCCTGTTCCCAGGGTAGCTGGGGCAGGGCTGCTTTGAGCCAATTAAGGCACCTGACTCCAGTTGAGGCACCTGGAGTCAGTTGGAGAAGCTGACACCAATTAAGAGTAGCAGTTTAAAAGGCCCCTGTTGCAGCTAGGTCAGAGGTCGGCAACAGCGGCTCTGAGAGCCACATGCGGCTCTTTGTCTGCCCCCTTGTGGCTCCCTGGCAATCCCCTCCAGGGAGCCAGGTGTGAAGTAGCTCTGGAGTTCTGGCCACGACTCCCAGGCCCCCTTGGCTCTGAGTCAAGCCTCTCCCCACGCCTCTTCCCTTCTCCAGCCTGACCCACGCCTCTCCTTCTCTACCCCGATCCGCGCCTCTTCCCTTCTCCGGCCCGAGCCTGTCTCTTCCCTTCTCCAGCCCGACCTGTGCCTCTCTCCTTCTCCAGCCTGAGCCTGTCTCTTCCCTTCTCCAGCCTGACCTGCACCCCCACGCTATGTTCCCTGTAAGTTGCACGGGTACGCGGCCACGCAGCTTAGAGGGACGCCCAGCAGCCCCCGCCATCCCCCAAGCTGGGGCTGTCCTGTGGCTTTCTTTCTTTCTTTCTTTCTTTCTTTCTTTCTTTCTTTCTTTCTT
>ML686206.1:139679-162793 GCA_007922175.1 Pelusios castaneus | reverse complement strand
CTTTCTTTCTTTCTTTCTTTCTTTCTTTCTTTCTTTCTTTCTTTCTTTCTTTCTTTCTTTCTGCAGCTGGGCTCCGGGGCCATCCTATGGCTTTCTTTCTTCTTTTTCTTCTTACTTCTTCTTTTTCTTCTTCCTTTTTCTTTCTTCTCTCTTTTCTTCCTTCCTTTTCTTCCTTCTTTCTCTTCCTTCGTTCTTCTCTCTTTGCTTCCTTCCTTTTTTTCCTGCTTTCTCTTCCTTCCTTCTTTTCTCTTTGCTTCCTTTCTCTTTTCCTTCTTTCTCCTTTCCCTCTTTTTTCTTTCCTTCTCTTCCTTCTTTTCTTTCTTTCTCTTCCTTCCTTCTTTTTCTTTCTCTTCTTTTCTTTCTTTCTTTCTCTTCCTTCCTTCTTTTTCTTTCTCTTCCTTCCTTCCTTCCTCCCTTCCTTCCTTATTTCTTTTTTCCTTCCTTCCTTCCTTCCTTCCTTCCTTCCTTCCTTCCTTCCTTCCTCTGCCTTCCTTCTTTTTTCTTTCTTTGTCTTTTTTCCTTTTCTCTTCCTTCCTTTCTCCCTTCCTTCCTTATTTCTTTTTTCTTTCCTTCCTTCCTTTCCTTCTCTGCCTTCCTTCCTTCCTTTCTCTTTCTCTTCCTTCTTCCTTTCCTTCCACCATTAAAATGTTTATATGTAAATTGTTTATTAACTTCATTAAACATCGTTTTTTGTTGTTAAAAATCAATATGCATATCTGTTCTATTATTCAGTTTCTTAACCAGGAGGCTACCCATTGCGGCTCTCAAAACACTTGGTTATTGAAGGAATTTTTAAAAATGGCTCTTCTTATCTTTTGGGTTGCTGACCCCTGAGCTAGGTGATGAGGGAGTTTGGGTGTTTTGTTTGGAGGTGGAGGCAGAGGTGTGTGGAGGAGAGCTGACCAGTAGCTGTTACTGACAGCATCTAGGAGGTACAGCAATCAGGGTATATTTGCTCAGACAGGCCTTAGGGCCCCAGGCCCAGCAGCCTGTGGGATGGAGAGCCCAGCCCCAGGGTAAGAGGGACTGAGGATCCATAGTGCTGGGGGTTTGGAGGTAGGAGAACTGTGCCTCAGCTGGCTGCCAATACATGAAGCGCAGTACCCAGGGGGACTGAGAGTGCTCCGTCTGCCACAATGAGATACTTTGCTTGTCCTTTTCAAACTAAATTTGCAAGCAGAAAAATATAGCACAATATGGGAAGCTGACCTGTTAAGACTATTCACTTCCCATGCACAGACAAAAGCACACACCAGAAATACTTCATACCTGCTAACGAAACAACATGAATGCCTGGCACTGTCCATTGAGAGGGCTGTGCAAGAACGGGGCTCTCCAGTTTAACTTGTATCAGGCCTCCTTTGCCATCAGCAAAACCCACAGCACCTGAAGGCAAGTTCAAGATCCAGAGGATGTGTCTGTCACTGCAGCTGTGAGAGCTGAGGATGGTTAAGGTAGGATCTTTGGCACACAGGCAAAGACCAGGCCTCTGAGTTTGGGACCATGAAGCAGTAAACCCAAGGACCTGCTCCTGTAGGGTGCGTCTACACTTGTAAATTAAGTCGACTTAAGCTTGCTTAAGTTGACTTAATTTACTCTGCATCTACACTACATTTTCCTTAAGTCAACTTAAGCAGCTGCTTAAGTCTACTTAAGAAAAATTAAGTTGACTTTGTTAAACCTACTTTTAAGTCAACTTTTTGCTTAAGTCGAGTTTCAAAAGTCAACTTAAGCCAGTGTAGACGTGGACTTAGTCGACTTAGGGCTCTCCAGGACTTCCCCACTGCCCTCCCTGCCAGGGTGGCTGGCACAGGGAGATCCTGGCATGCCCCCCACAGGGCAGGGCAGAGCCCTGCCCACCCTGCCCTTATGCCCTCCCAGGGTCCCTGTCCTCCTTTGCCCCATTGTACCCAGATACAATGGGGCAAAGGCTAAGCCCCTTGGCACTTGGCAAGGGGTGCCCCCCCTGACACCGTGGACCAGTCCCAGGTCCACCTAGCCCCTACAAGTCGACCTAGGCGTCCAGTGTGGACACTCTAGGTCGACTTTGTAGGGTCCCCTCAAAGTCGACTTAAAATTTAAGTGTGGACATGCTAAGTCGACTTAGTTAAGTCGACTTACCTAAGTCGACTTAAATTAACAAGTGTAGACATAGCCGTAGTGAGGAAGCTGCTGAGCCAGCTACTTGCCCCAGCCTGAGAGTAGGGGAAGAACCACTCAGAGAGATCAGCACAAAGAGTGGGCAGCATCCTGGAACTGACAGGCCTTCTGCTTACCAGATCCATTCCTCTGCTTCAGTAGGCCAGAGCTCCTGCAGGCTGCCCTAAGACTTACACTGCACCGTGCAGAGTCACCAGGGTATGAGAAGACCTCGTGTCCGTAACACTGCCCACTCCCAATCTGCCTCAGGGAGTCCCTTCTTCCTGGGTAATTCACCCAGGAGCCAGGGAAGGACATGCTGGGTGTATGCAATGTTGGGGGTTGGAGGCAGATCTGATAGTTCTGAAAACTTGGCCCCACATGGCTGAAGCATCATGAGCTGGGGATTCTGATTTTAACCAAACCACAATTCAAAGGAGTTCAGGTTCTGAGGTCTGGTTTTGGGCCAACTCTGAGAAAAATTCCTTGGTTTCTTATTGTTTCTGAGCCCTGCAGCACTTTTCACACCACCTTGCTGAAAATCCAACAGTCTTATGAACTGGGAGCACAGTCACTCCACTTAAAAATATGAAGGAAAAACCAAACCTAGCTGATGACATCTTCAGAGCATACCCCAGAGTCTCCCCATACATCCTGCCCCTAGAGTTCCCCTTCTAGATGCTTTAATCTCTCTATCAGGAATGCCATAAAAATAATACCTTCCACTCAGGCAACAGAAAAGCTGACCGTGGCTGCCTGCATTCTGAGGGGACCAACACAGACTACAGCAAAACTTTGACTCCCAAGACAAAATAAAAGCCTCCATAGAAGGACTTTTGCTTTGCAAGAGATAAGATGTATGGGGAATGGGAGCGAGGTGCACTTATAAAAAGGCTCAATCCTCCTGCCCTCCAAATCCTAGATGCCTCATTGTTGCAAAATAGCAACATCCAACCTGCAAACCCAAAGTAGAGTGAAAACAGTAAGAACTGGAGGGGGAAATGCAGACAGCTTTCCTTTGTCTTGTCGGCGAGTCCACTGTGACCCCTCACAGCCTTATAACCTTTGGCACAACCTTTGGCTTCCTCCGTTATAAAGAAAGCCCATTGTGCGGTATTATTGTTTGGAGCAAGAGTTGGTGTTAAACATGCTAAACACAGCAAAGGAGCCTGGAGTTAAGAAGGTAACAACAGGTGGGCAAATGAAAGGGCTGATGCAGCCATGACCAGGGAGGGATCCCTGGGACACAAAGGCCCAGTCTGGCTTCTAGGAATACTGTTTATTAAGCGTCCCATCAAAATATTATGACATGACATTTGGCCTCTAAAGTGGTCCCCAAACATTTAACCTCTCTCCTCATATCCCTAATTGTTCCCCAAGCTGAGGGCTGGGCACTGAGGCCACATGCACACCCTGCAACCAGGGGCCAAGGCTGAACTGGAAGTCAGGGCCAGAGACCGTGGCTGAACTTGGGGCAGGGCTTGGGGCAGAGCGGGACTGGGTGACACTCCCTCCCTGTCCCCCATGAAGGTTGGCATCAGGCCTGGCTACATCCCCCGAATGTAACTCCATGCCACTCTAAGGGGGCTCACCCCATAGTTGGAAGACCTCTGAATCTCTAGGTCCTCTTTCAGGGGTGGGGTGGGGCAATGTTTTGTTGGATTGAACCCAGGATCGGGAGCTAGTTCTAATCCCATTTCTGACAGATTTGCTCTTTGGATTTGGGCACATCACTTAAGCCATCTGGACACCTAAAGTAAGGCCCTTAAATCTGTATTTGGGCACCTGAGTAGCAACCTGATTTTCAGAAGTGCTGAGTGTCTGCAGTTGTCATTAACTTTAACTGGAGTTACAAGAGTGCACCACCGCCCTGATTTTTACATAGTTAGGGGTCTGAATAGAGTCAACATTCCGTAACTTCAGGCACTCACTTTTGGAAATGTTTCCCTTAGTTTATTAATTCTAGGCACTAAGTCACCTGGGACAGAATGGTCGTGGTCTGACACTTACACAGTATAAATACATATTTTATTCAGATTATGGTAGAACTGCCAATGCGCTGCTAAAGTACTTTCCAAACAAGGAACTTCAATCTATGAAAGAATTGATGCATCTTGGGACATATCCCTTGGGAAATGGGAAGTAGCCACTGGGGATTGCTTGACATAGGCATTGCCTAGAGGTTAGTATGAGACAATGTGTGTCCAGTATAACTCGCCACCCACTTAGCTCAGAAACACATCGTGCACCTGTTCTAGTCACAAGCAAGAGCAATTTAGGGATAATGAGTAGATATTTAACCAATGTAAAACCAAGCGCTCCTTTCCTGCCAGGGTGCTCTGAGTGCCCGCCCTGCCCCTGGGCCGGCTGGCCCACTCTTGGGGGTGGAGCAGGGCAGGCCATCCCCTGTTCCCTCTGCCTGGGGGGCTGGGTGGCTCGCAGCAGGACCTCCGCCACTCTGCACCGTGCGGCCTGCCCACATGCCAGCCCCTGACCTGCAGACTGGCCAGAGCAGGGCCGGGGCAGGCTGGGAGCTCCCTCTAAACCCAACCGCATGCCTCCCAGTGACGCAGGGCAGCCCAGGGCCCCTGGGCTGGTTAATCCGTTCCTGTGCAGCACAAAGAACCATAGGACACAGCCCCAGAAATCCTAGTGACACACACGCTTGAGTGCAGCAACAATGAGGATCTGGTAAGGCTTTGCCATGTGACGGCTCACACCAGGACTAGGCTAGTGCAGGACACAGACCCAGATGCTGATCACCCTAGCTAATTCTGAAGTGAAGACATATCTTTTCATTCATAGTGGCCAGCCCCCCAAATATCTGAATCCTAAGATTTGTCCTATGAATACAGTCATATGTTGTTTGTTAGGGTTTAGGCATTTTAAATGGTGATATTTCCATACAAATGGATGGATACTTGACATGTTTTGAAGAGAATAGCAATGCTGTTCTTTATAGTAACACAAAGATAGGTTCATGAGGGTTGATTTCAATTTCTAGAGACCAAGATAACAACCAAGATAACAACCAACATTTTCTTGTGGCTCTCAGGCTTCTCCTCCCTGTGAGATCACATTTGCATTGATTCACAGAAATGGAATTGACTTTCGGGTCAATCATAGTCCACCCTCTGGCCAGTGCAGAAATGTTCTCTACATTATATTCTCCAGGGTTTTCCCCTGTCCAGTTTTCAATAACCCTAGTACTTGCATAATAACAGCTGTTGGAAATTAAATGTTACAGCATTGCATAACAGAGGGGAAGGATCACGTCACTGGAAACCTCCAGGAACTGTTACTCCATTCTGCACCCAGATTCTGTGGCAAACACTGGAAAAATGTCAAGTCTACCTGTTCTGGAACGTGGAATTTCTCTACTGTGTTTTCCCAGGTCCCTAGAGACAAGGGTAGTGGTGGCCTTGCGGCACATCATGGGCTTTGGATGGCATCACACCAAGAGGAAGGATCTTGGGATCACAAGGCAGGGATGGGATGTGAATGTGGCTAGGGAGACAGCAGCAGGAAGAATTACAATACACCAGCTGGGTTTTCTCCCACGAAAGCTCATGCAATAAACACATTTGTTAGTCTTTAAAAGGGCCACCAGACTCCTTGTTTCTTTTACTGGACTAGACTAATACGACTACCCCTTTGGAACTTGGCATCCAATGATTTAGGTGACTGATTGCTCAAGAATGGGCCTAAAATTTATCTCCAGATTCAGATTATCGCAAACTTGAGTCTGGGGTGCTTGGATACCTGTGTTTTGGTTTGTATCCTAAGTCCTGGAGGGGCTCGATGGAGTTCCACAGACCCATAAATTTCCAGACTAGTCTTGCTGGTGTTCTTTGCACCCCTTGCTGATGTTCTGTACAGATGTGGGAGATCACTTGGTGCCAGCCATTTGTTTCCAGATGTTAAACCCTACTAGAAGAAGCTAAATTGTGCTCAATACTATGAGAACCTTCATTTAACTTTCTGCCAGAGAGCCTTCCCACCCATGGGCATGGAAATGTGCGCAGGTGGAGTACACTGTAAATTTCCTGGGGAAGCCCCCTAATCTCTTTTACCATTTTGTTTTGTATGCAAATGGGGACTGGGACATCTACTGGGTCTCTGCAATGCTTATTTGTAGCTGTGAATGGGCAGATAAAATTAAACCCTGTGACCTTTCATCCAGACTGGTTGCAGTGGAGGCAGGAAATGCCAGCTGAGACTTACAGATCCAAGAGGCTTGGAGAAGCAGCGAACATTTTTCAAGAAGACACCGAAAACACAAGTAGTGTAAAGTGAGCTTGTGCTTGACTAACGGGGTGCTGCTGATACTTTCTCAGGCACGTCAGAAAGTGAGCTACATGTCTGGATGAACATGAGGGGCCCGATCCTGTGATGTGTAGAGCCCCTCAGCTCCTATAGAACTCAGTGAGAGTTGAGGGCGCCTTTCCTTGACAGTTGGCAGCTCCAGGATCAGGGTCCTGCATTTTCCTGTATTTTGGACAAAGCTGGCAACAAGGCCCTTGGGTGGATCAGCCAAGTACAGACACTGGAACGAGAGTTCTCCCTCATGGAAAACTGACTTTTTTAAATTAATGGTTTCCAATATTTCTTATGAAGTTTCTATTTTCCTGGACAGGAATCATAGCCTGCATTTGTGGGGTTTTTTCCAACTGAGGCTTGGAAACAGGGAGAATCTTGAAAGGCTCTTGTAGCGTGCAGGGCTTTGTGCCTTCCTCCCCCCCCCCCCCCCATTCTATTTCAAATTGTTCCAACACAGAGACTAGATGCCCATCTCCCATCTCAGGAGCTGATTCCAGAAAAGATTAATCCTGCCTGAGCACTACAGGAACTCAATCTGGGCTTGATCCAACTTCTAGATTGGACCTCCTCAAAACTCAGGGGAAGTTTGGACCTGGAGCCTAACTTGGGATTTGGTTTCTATATCTCTTTTGGCTGCATAGAGGATTCCATGGCTGACGAGTCTAGGCCAGGATTTAGGGAAAGCCACTGTAGGCAGTTTAGGGTGTTTTCATCTGCTTGAAAGATAGTCAGAGATCCACACACAGAGTCTGTCCATGTTCAGCGGTCTCAATAAAGGGTATCTTTTATATTCACTACAATTAAATCCTACGTCTTCCTTCCTGGTAGGAGATCAGAGGGCCAAACCCAAACCCTGCAGCCAGTTACCTTTAGGAAAGTTCAGATCTAGATGTGAAATTTGCTAGATTTATTTCCAGTGGGAAGTCATTCAAGGCTGCATATGACCCCTGTATTTATTTATTTAGGTAAATTTACCAGTTGAAATCATCCACCTAAGATAAACTGTTTCCAAGCCAATCAGGGCTAGATTCAGATAACGGAAGACCTGACTGGCAGCTTTCCACCAGGTTTGTAAAACTTTCTCCCTCACTATTATTTTTCCACTTTACTGTGGGTCTGTCTATACCTTCCATGTTCCCAATAGGACCAGATGCCAGGAAAGCCAGTACTTTCTGTCCTGGCTAAAAGCAGGAAGCAACCAAAACTCCCAGATATCTGACTTGTGCTGCAGCCTCTGGAGACTGACAAAGAGTGGTCAAGCTTCAAATTGCATTTGAGCTGCTTTTCCAAACTTATCCAGAACCATCAAGGACAAACAGAATGTTCTGTAAGCCCACTGAAGTCAATAGTGAATATTGGTTTCACAAACCCTCCTGCTAGATTTCACTCTGGATGTCAAGCTGCACTGCCTTTGTGGCCCTACCACAGAAGCCCTGGCTACTTCTCCTGGAGCAGCAGCCTGAAGAGATGCTGACTTACAGATTGTCTGGGAAATGCTGTGGATTTCAGAAGGCTGCCTTGGAGGATGTGTGCAATGGTGGAATCTGAATGGCGCCAAAATCCAAAGCTGTCTGAAGCTTTGGCCAGATAATCAAACGGAAGGAATAAAATCTAGGAGGTTCAAGCTCCCCAGCTGAAGTGGTGCTTAAAATGTCTAATAAAAATTGTTATAAAAAGAATTACTGGGCACTTTGGCATGCCCAGCCAATCAGATTGCTCAATTTGGCTGAACTTCCTTGTGCCTGTAAAGAGAGGGAGCCTTGTGCTATGATCAGCTTCTGAAAAGATGGATTGTTCTGTTGTAACTGATCCAGGCTGGGGAATGGGGAAATCCTAATTTTAAACAATACAGGAATCCAAAAGACACTGTCGAGTCATTTTTCATAGCTCCCAGATTCTTGATTCATTCTCCAGTGGCTACTGGTGGTGGATATACAAGTGGCCCAAGAGGGGACAGTACATTGGATGGGTTCTGAGTTATTACAGAGAATTGTTTCTTGGGTAACTGGCTGAGACTTGCCCACGTGCTCAGGGTTTAACTGATCGCCATATTTGGGGTCGGGAAGGAATTTTCCCCCAGGGCTGATTGGTCTGGGCTCAGGGGGGGGTTCGCCTTCCTCTGTAGCACAGGGCATGGCTCACCTAAAGGTGAATTCTCTGTATCTTGAAGTCCTTAAATCATGATTTAAGGAGGTAAATAACTCAGTCATAGGTTGGTGGCCTATTGCTGGAGTGGGTGGGTGCGGTCTTGAGGCCTGCATTTTGCAGGAGGTCAGACCAGATGATCGTACTGGTCCCTTCTGACCTTAAAGTCAGTGTGTTTGTAACTCTCTCTCTCAGCAGTCTGAAAATAAGAATTTCCTTTCCTGCTTTAGCCCTCAATCAACAAAGCACTTAAGCGTGTGCTTAACCTTAATTAGATCCCTGCAGATCTGCAGGTATCCACTTCAGTTCAATGGGTATCTGTATCTATGGATGTGGGTGCAGATATCCGCAGCCCCATTGTTGCAGATTGGCCCACGGATGCAAATTCTATTTTTATGATCAATCCCTGCAGCTGCTGCTATGATCTGTGTCAGCAACACATCAGGGTACAAGAAAGCACTCCAGCCAATCCCAGCTGAGCTCTGATTGTGGTCTGCCAGCCAATCAGAGTCTCAGTCACAACAGGCAGAGGCTCAGAGAGACACCACTCATTGTCAGCCAAACATGGAGTCCTGTGGCACTTTTAAAGACTAACAAATTTATTTATCATTAGTCTTTAAAAGTGCCACAGGACTCCTTGTTTGTTTAGCTGACCTATACTAACACTGCTACCCCTTTGGAACTTGTAAACACTCATTGTCAGTCAGTCAGCATGCTGGCCTTTGAGTGGCTCATTCCCCATGCCTTCCCAACCCACTTCTTCCTTTTCTTGTTTGTGGTTCGCATGCCATGCTGTCAATCAGAGATTTTATTGGTGGCCAAGGAAATCTAATTGACAGCACATCATGCAAACCGCAAATGAGTAAAGGAAACAAGGGGCGGGATCCATGTGGGGACTCAGCCAATCAAAGTGTAAAATGCTGACTGTGAGCCCAAGCTCAGTTGTGGATGAGGTTATGAATACACACAAAACATGGCATGCAGATAGCAGATCGGATAGAGACTGATATTGGATGGGTGCAGATCAGATCCGGATCCACATTTTTGTATCAGCGCAAGGCTCTAACTTTAAGGGCTTTGCCACAACACAGATTTTTTTAAAAAATAATATTCTTATTAAAGTTCGGAAATCATGATTTGAGGACCTTAATAACTCAGTCATAAGATAGAGGTTTATTGCAGGAGGGAGGTGGGTGAGGTTCTGTGGCCTGCACTGTGCAGGAGGTCAGACTAGATGATTATATTGGTCCCTTCTGACCTTACAGTCTATGAGAAAAGTAACAATAATCCAGACACAAGTAGATCACCAAATAAACTGTAGTTAGCGTTCTCTATCTGCAAAGAGGCATGTGGCTAAAATCTATTAATCTTTAAAAGTGCCACGTGATTCTGTTGTTTTTCTGCAATAGACTAACATGTCTACCTCTTGGAACTTGTGAACATGAGTGAACCAATGAGTAATAACAAATGATCCTGCCCAGCTATATTCCCATGGGGCCTTTTGTTTCAAAAGCCTTCCAAGTGATATACACAAGGATCACGTCACCTTTCGTTGAAAGGCAAGTGGAACATGACAACTGTGTAACTTCACAGCAGTGCTAATATGGGCAATGAACACTAATACACATTCAGTGTTTAGAGGCATTGGGTTTGATTCATCCTGGCTGGCATGTACACCAATCTGTGCTCCAGGATAATTCTTCCCCCACATGCCTTCCAGGAGTATGCCGTAGGTGGCCTTGCCACTGCTTCTCTCCCTCATAGCTTACACTCAGAGACCAACTTCAGTTGGTCCAAAGCTTGAAAGCTTGTCTCTTTCACCAACTGAAGTTGGGCCAGTAAAAGACATGATCTCACTCACCTTGCACAATGGAATAACTCAGGGCAGAACATTGTGTGCTATGCAGGGCTTTTTTTGTGACGGTCTGCACTGATACACAGCACCAGTACCTTTTCTTCCACAATGATGCAGCCCCATCTGGCCGGTGCTGGATACGGTGGCCCTGGGCAGGGCTAGGTTACCGGACGCCCGGCAAAAGGAGGACATGTCCTCCTTTTTACCTTCATGTCCTCCGTCCGGCAGGCATTTTTAAAATACATGATTTTGTCCGGCTTTTTACTTATGATTAAAATTTCAGTTTTTTATATGAAGCTATCGTATATGCTTGCGTATAAGCCAAGAATTTTAGGGTCTAAAATAGGCCTGAAAAGCAGGGTTCGGCTAATCCGTGGATCACAGCCAAAACTGGGGCAGAAAACTGCATTCCGCTGCGCCCAGGGGCCCAGCAAAGTGGCAGACTCGGGCGGAACACTTGTTCCGCCCTGTCCTGCTGCAGCCAGGCTGGGGAGTTTCAAACCTCCCACTCTGAGCATGCTCAGACAGAGCGTGCTCAGGGCGGAAGGGGCCTGGCCTAGGAGCGGCTCTGCTGGCCATGGCTGCAGCTCCGGACCTCCAGCCAGAAAGGGGGGCTGGGAAGGGGTCACGGGGGGCAGAGGAGCAGGGAAGAGGCTGTGGGGTGGGGTGTCAGAGGATCTGGGAAGGGGCCGCGGGGGCGGGCAGAGGATCGTGGAAGGGGCCACGGTGGGGGCAGAGGATCATGGAAGGGGCCACGGGGGCAGGCAGAGAAGCAAGGAAGGGGTCATGGGGGAAGGCAGATATTAATACTACATTTTTTGCATGTCCTCCTTTTCGTACTTCCCTGTCCTCCATTCCATGCTTTGGTATCTGGTAACCCTAGGCAGGGCCGGATTAACCAGCCTTGACAGCGGGGCCCCCCGTCACTGGTGGGAGGGACCTGGGGCCAGAGGATACTCCAGCCCTGGCCCCACTCTGGCCAGTGTGCCAGGGGATGAGAGACCAGGTGGCGCATGGCACAGTGGCTTCTGGAGTAGCCTCCCAGGGCTATGGGCCCTGGAAGTCAGTGCCGGAGCTGCAGTGTCACTGCGAGCCACCTAGGCCCGACCCCCGGGTGGAGCAAACAGGTGGGCAAGGCAGAGTGCAGAGCCTGGCCTCTCTGGCTTTAGGCACTCCTGCCCTGTCAGCGCTGAGCGGGGCCCAATTATTGCACAGGGTTCAGGGGCTTGAGCCTGGGGCCCCATTTTTGGCCGGGATCTGGGGTTTACCTTAAAGCCCCTGAGATAATCCGGCTCTGGTCCCAGGTTCCCAGCCAGGGCTGGGGTCAGGGCTGGATTGGGCTGCCGCTGGGGTGGCCCAGCCTCGCGTCCCAGCCAGGGTTGTGGCCAGATCAGGCTGCATACCGGCACCTTTGTTTTTACAAAAAAAGCACTCATGCTACCAACAGGACCGGATTAAGGGGCCCCTGGACCCCAAGCTGCCCACTTTCATGGCTCCCCTGCCCGACCTGGAGCCCTGACTTCCCACCACCATGGGCCCTCCTCACCTGGGGCCCAGCCCTCCACCATGGCAGTATGGGGGTGGGCCAGTGCTGGGGGATAGGACCCTGGGGCCAGAAGCCATGCTCTGTAGTGCTCCTGCCCTGCCCCCAGGCTGGGGCTGGCTGGTGTGCAGGGCGGCCTCCAGCGTGGCCCTCCAGGGACCAGAGTGCTGTCACCTGCCTCACCAGGGCCTGCTGCTGGGACCTGAGTACAGTGGCCTAACAGCACTCCAGGTTCTGGAGGGCTATGCAGGAGGCAGCCTTGCACACTAGCCGGCCCCACCCCTAGAGTGCAGCGGACATGCACCAGCCTGTCCCACCCCCAGAGGCAAACCAGCTGGCCTGGTGCTGGGGTGGGAGCACAGCACGCTCCAGCCTCTGGTCCCAGGGTCCTGCCCCCATCCCAGTGCTGGAAGGGCCCCTTCCAGCACGCTCCGCGCCCCCCTCCCCCCCCCCCAGGCTCCACCAGTGCAGTTGCAACCTGAGTTGGGTGCCAGGGCCAGATCAATGCAAGGACCTTAAGGGCTGCAACCCAGGGTTCCCCTTTAGGCTGGAGCCCAGGGCTGCAGCATCTAAAGCCCCTGCGTTGATCCGGCCTTGGCAATCAATATCACAAGAAGAATTTTGGGAGGGTTGAATGGAATTACTGTCTGTGGAATTTGGCCAGGTCATTGCAGCTGGCTCTTGACTTTAGAAAAGGAGCTGTTTTCTCCCTGATTTTCTCCTGGCTCTGAAACCGGTAGTCAGACTGGAGAAGCACGCCGCCCATAGACATTCATCAGTGCATAGTCGCCTTAAAACACAGGTGGAGAAAAACTGGGTGGGCTGTTTATTGTCTTACTTTAAGTTGGAGTGCTGTCCCACAGAGACTGGCAAAGACTACAAGAAATACCTACCCAGCCTGGGTTCCCTGGTCCGGCTGCCTGCGTGTGCATTCCCACCCTGTGAAGATTCGAGAGGCTGATTTTACTGGCAGGAGGAATGGTTGTGAGGCCATGAGTGAGCATTTCAGAATCTGCAAATTTTGGGCTCCTACAGATGAATATTCTCAGCAGAAGGCCGATCCCAAGAGTTACACTCACTCAATCAAAGGAAAAAGATAGCAGGTAACCTGCGTGACCAGTCAAGTAACTCAATTTCAGATACTGAATCCTTGGGCTCCGAGTGGCTTAGAAGTGATCTCTAGCCTAAGGATCATGTGCAGGGAGGACCCGATGGATCTTCTCTGATGAGGACTATATTGAGACAGACTATAGGGAATCTGCACACAGAGAACTGGACTGAACCAGTGACTCATGCTACAGAGCAGCAACCAACTCAACATACTGGCGTATGGCACCTTAAACTTAGCCTCCGCAGCACAGGTATGAAGAGTGGCATGTACTGGGGCATAATTAAAAGCCTAAGAGCCTGCTTCGGGCAGGAATGGGGCCTGAAGTGGGAGAGCATTGCTAAGCACCTCAGTCGCAAGAGGATGATCAGGCCTATGGCCTGTGTCTTCGCAGACACAGCCATGGTTCGCCCTTCATGCCTGCTGTTAGCCTTTCCCCTGGAATGAGGAGCTGGGGCTTACCATAACTCTGTGCAGAAGGATGCATCCAGCATAGCATAACTCCCCTCCTCACACCTTGAGCTAGCATCTGCTCACTACACAAAGAAGTGCAGAATCCAGGCCCTTTCATCACACCAAGTTGTCATTCATGTATTGCCAGAGTCCCTGAAGGGGAATATTTGGGGTGGGCGAACCAGCTCTGACAAAATATAAACCAACCCAAACTGACTTGTAACATAAGTGTTGATCTCTATGAAGTCCCCAGGGTTCTGGCTGAGAGTAGCTCAGTTTCAGTTCCAGGGCCAGAGTCTGTCTTCATTTACACCAGTGTAAATCCAGAGCTACTCCACTGAAGTCAGGAAGGTAACATTAGTGTAAAGCTCACAGGAGATCAGAATCAGGCTGGCATGTGCTTTCACCACAGCACAGGCAGCAGGGTGCGAACTCAGCCTTCGCACCTAGGGCAGGGTAGTGGTCTGTTGGTGGGGAAAAGAGGGCAGTGTGCATATTGGAACGGGCCAAGCTTGCATCACTGCTGCCAAGGATGGGGAGAATGTAAGTCTCCAGTGCTCTCAATCCAGCAGAACGCTTTCCTGAGATCCTCGCACAAAGCAGCTTGGGCTTACTTTGGACACTGACACTCACCGGGTTTGATACTGGGAGTCGGTCCCACTTCCAGAGCTCTCTTTGGAGAGGCAAGCCAGCCACAGGTATAGCCACGGGAGTCCATGTCTGCATCTCCTCGGCTACAGCATGTCTGTATTCTCCGCATGGCCTGTGATACATGCGCCAGTGTTCTGGTACGACATTGACTGCAGTGTATTATGAAGTGGCTGTGAAAGGGTCTCACCAAAGGCATAACACAAAAGCCACCATGTTCCCTGGCCTCGAGACAGAATGCTAGTTCCATCTGCTAGATCCTGCAGATAACCAACCCCGTGAGCATCAAATTTAATAGTCCATCTGCCTCGCTCTAACCAGGTCTGAGCCAAACCTTATGCTCAAATTTACTATTGTGTGATGAAGCCAGCTCAGTGTTAGCACACACTGCAACCTACTGAATCTCCTAATGGAGTTGACGGCAAAGTGGCATACTGTGTAAGGATTGCACCCCTCATTGCCCATTGGCATACACTTATAAACACTTCTGCCCTGGAGCCCTCTGGGTTATTCTACATTCACGCACATTTCAAGGACAGCCAAGATGTCCCTCAGCGGAATAGCACCAGCACAGGCTTGAGTTTAGCTCCTTTGGCTTTTCTATCAAGGGCGAGCAAAGGGACAAAATTTTCCTTAGCATTCCAGTCAGATTATCACAAACCGTTTCCCAGATTAGCTGTTTCAATCCTGTTCCCCTGGGACCTGGCACCTCTGCCATTCATGAACATCCCATGGAAATCATTAGGGTTTCTGGGTACACCTGATATTGTACATCCAGCAGCACAGCAGTTGTGCTGCCCTGGGAAGTACCTGATGTTTTTGGTTGGTGTGTTCTGCCTTGGGCTATATCGTTCATTTAGCAGCAGCCCAGCAAGCATGTTCCACCTATACAGACCTGCAATGTTGAGCAGCTCAGGAGGTGCATTCTGCATAGTCGTATGTAGAGCACTTTACACCACAAGCATATGCTCTGCCTGGATGTGTCCAGATCAGGGGTCTCAAACTCAAATCACCACGAGGGCCATATGAGGATTAGGATATTGGCCCGAGGGCCGCATCACTGAAACTTTTTCATACAACAGAGCCAACAGTTTATTTAATTAAAATGAAATTAAAAATTAATTAATTGAATTCAAAGTGATTGTAAATAAAATTAATTGGGTTTAATTAACTGAATTTGAATGAATTTTTAATTTAAATTTAATTTTTAGGAAAGTTTTTTAATTAAAATTAATTTTTAAAAGTTTTTTTAAAGAAAGAAAGAAAGAAAGAAAGAAAGAAAGAAAGAAAGAAATGGAAAGGGCTGCTTGCAATCCCAAGCCTGAAGGGAAGGTGAGCAGTCATAGCCTGGCTCCCAGCTGCATGCTGGGACCGGGTAGGGCCCCCCACACAGAGCCCTCATGGGGGCCCTCCCTCCTGCCAGCGCATCTGAGCCCTGACCTGGCCCCGGGCACTGGGTCCGTTGGCTCCAATCGATTACCTAGCCCACCGCGCACGCTCCGCTCCCCTGCCACTGCAGGCCACAGCTCTGCCTGGTGAGCAGCACAGCCGGCGCGGCTCCCTGCCTCCCATGCGGCGATAGGCTCCTCCCTGGCTGCCCGGCAGTGGCTGCTGAGGCCCCAGGGGGAGGGGAGGGGGGCGTGGCGTGGCCTGGAAACATTGCTGCTGATGGTGATAGGACCCCGGGCAGGAGGCAGGTGGCCACAGCACAGCTGCTGGCTCCCTACGGGCGGGGCGCGGGCCCCTTGAAAAGCTGGCCAGGGGTTGGGAACATCTGAATGCCGGCTCTTGTCGCAGACCGCAGGAGGTGAGCTGTGTGTTTGAGACCCTAGTCTAGATTGTTCAGCAGCTATTGGACAGCTGATTCCTTTCACTGCAAAAGATTTAAAATTATACAAAATTTCCAGGGCCCCAGAAAGAGTCATTTTTCTCCATTATTTTATAGCACATGTGGGGGAGAAGGAATAAACAGATGCTTCTCATCCAGACTGAGTGACAGACATGACATTGTACTTCTTATTCATCTCCCCTCCATTAGTGATGCTCACTTCCTCACCACTGTCCAGCTGCAGGATGGCTATCTGTGGTCATTCTCAAGTTGCTCTTTCTCTAAATATAGACTGTTTGAAACAACTGCCAGTTATTGGTTAAACTTAGAAAACAAATACATTCAAGAGAAATACCAGTGTAAGATATTTCTCTCTTATCCTTGTTCCAGTCAATTTTATCATTGTCAGAAACATTGGTAAGGTCATAGGGCATTGCCACTGAGAACAGCCATATCCGTAGGAAAGAATTATTTATCCCCCTGGAAGTTATCACCAATTTTCAAGATCAGTGAGGCTTAAGTCAGAGAAGCATGTTTGGTACTGGGGACTTTGCACAAGAAAGGCATGTTTGCAAACTGGAAGTTGTTCATAACAAAGCAGCAAAGCTTAGAAAATAATTTTTTGGAAAATAAACCCTCTGAGAATCTGAGAGGAAGATTGCTTAGAGGTGCACTGTGGTTTGCAAGGATAGACTAAGGGGGAAAGGGAGAAACGGTTCTTCCTAGTGACTGTTGATATGATAAGAAAGAACAGGCTGGAGCTGTAACAAAGAAAGCTTAGATTAGTGGGGAAATATAGAAATGTGAAAAAAGAGATCCAAACATCCAGCACTTTCCAACTTGGTTTTTCCAGTTCTGTACAACTTCCTCTGTTACTAATCCTTAGCAAGACAAGAGCTAACAAACTGACCTAATTACTATGCAAGTAACTGACCCCAAACACAAGTTAAAGAGAATGCAGTCTGAGGAGAGTTTGTTTTTCTATGAATTCATACGCCTTTCATAAGCCACAGAGTCTGCCATTCAGCAGCCCAACGGGTAAACCACCTAAGTAAGTGTGGTTAAGCTTACCACGCAACAGCTGTTGCACGGTAGAGCCAGTGTGTAAGCTCTTTGCACTTTTGACAGCCTCCAGAAATGTCCCAGAGTGCCAACTGAGGCCACTCTGGGATACCAGAGCTGTCATACTTGTCAATTTCCAAGCCAGGGCAGCTTCAGCCCTGTTGGCTCCCACCTGGGCTGGGGGTTCCTGAGCGGGCAACCAGCTCGGCTCAAGCCGCCCATACCTGAGGGTCCCGAGCGGGAGCCCCCAAGCAAATCTTCCCGGGCAGTCAGTGGGGCTGAAGCCAGGGCAGACGGGCCACCTGCCTGGGGCCAGGGCTCTCGGCGGCTTCTCGGTGGCAGCATAGCCCTGGCCCTGGCCAGCCCCGTGGGAGCAGGTCTCAAGCCGCCGCCGGCTTTGGAACCCCAGCCCTGGGGAAGCCCGATTGCCGCAGAGCTTCCCCAGGGCTGGGGCTCTGCTGCCGCCTCTGGCTTGAGCCCCGCTCCCAGGGGAACAGCTCCCACCCAGTGGGGCTCCAGCAGGTCAAGGCAGCCCCCGGGGAATCCCCCAGGCAGTCTTACAGCCCTGTGGAGAAAGGGGGGGTGGAAGCAGCCTCTGCGGCAGTGCATGGTGGGATAGGTGCCCACCATGCACTGCTCCTTGTAACAAAAATTCAAAGGAGCGTGTGAATGCTCTTTTTCGTTACAAGGAGTGCTGCAGGGATGGGGGAAAGCGTTATAGTTATAACCCTTGCTTGTCACACAACAACTTTATTGAGGGACAAGTCTGTAGTGTATACATAGCCTCAGTGAACAGTCTTCATGAGGCACTGATAAGAGTTACAGATTCTAAACCAACAGATATTTCTTGCCCTGAGCAACAGATTTCCCTTCTTTAATCTGGGCCACCAATCAACCCAACAAGACAACTTCAAATGCAGTGCTGCTGCTACCGTGACTACATGACACAGGAGGAACAAAAACAAAGAAGAAGTCCTGTGGCACTTTTAAAGATTAACAAATTTATTTATTGCATGAACTTTCGTGGGTGGAATCCCACTTCATCAAATATATGAAATGGAAGCTGTAGCATGTCAGGTGAATAAGAAGGAAGAAAGTGAAGGTTTATATACCAGTGCTAAAGAAAACACTGATCAGGCTTCAACTTTCTATGATGCTGCAAAATAAAGACCTTTCCCTTTCCAGGAGTTACTGTCCTGAGAAGTGTTACTACGTGCGTAGCAATGTGACTGGCCTGAAAGGTCACTGAGTGAAAAATCCTGTGCCAGAACAGAGTGAGGAACTCAGAGTTCAATTCAAGGTGACATCCATTACTTTTAGTACAAAGTCCCTAAATTGTGAATCCTCCTACACTGCTGGGACAAAAGCAAACAATCTCCGCTCCTAAAGTCCTGCACAGAGACAGTACTGTTCAAATACTGCAGGAACATACAACCATTTGGACATAAGTTACCATGTCCATTTTCCTGGGGGCATCTTGCTTGCATTGTAATTGCCTGTTGGGACATGTTAGGCCTTAAGGAAACTGTATATAAATCTCTGGAAAATCACTTTGTGACACGGGGGCAGGGAGGGGAGTTCTATGACATATGCTGGTATAAATCAGGAGTTACTCCACTGTAGTCAGTGGAACTGCACTGTTATAAAACTGGTCTAAGTGAGAAGAGAACCAGCCCTGGGGTCTTCAGCAGCAACATCTGCACAGTCTAATAGCATTTGTTTCTCGTGCCAGGGTAGGGGTCCATGTATGGGAAATAAGAGGGTTTGTATGTCATGAGATGTCTGGGCTTTCTCAGAAAGACTCAAGCTTAACCTGGAGCTGGGACATTGTATTGAGGCTGAGTAAATCTGGACAACATTATAACAAATCCACAGCTACCTAAAAATACCATGGTGATCACACAGCCCTTTGGAACTCGATTGCAACAGAGGGGTTAGAAACCAGATGATCCTGTTTTAAAGCACAGAATCCTACCGTGAATTTCCCCGATCCTTTGCTAGCGTAGGGCTGAAGGGAGCAGTGGTACAAATGCAGGCACACCCACCCACCCCAGCCAGCATCTGACACTTCTGAATCACCCTCCCAAACCTAGTGCAGCTGCTCTTTGACCCTGGAGGGCAGCCTTCTCCTAAGCCCTGGAAGAACTATAGAAGGCTTTCCGTCATGAATCTCAGTCAGTTGTACAGAGGGAACATGCCATCCTGGCTGTGTGTTGGGGGCAAGGAAAAAACAATCACATTCATCCTACTGATGAAGAACAATTGTGCGGGGCAATGTGGTGCCATGAAACCACTTTTAGCCTCAGCATCACTAGACAAGAGAAGATTTGTAACCATGCTTGGTTTCTAGTCTTTATCTCAGTTTGGATGTGGTGTTTCAGTTGCAAGCTCCCTTCTGGACAACCCCAAACTAGAAGGCCGTGTGCATAGATAAATACACGCAAATACAGTAACAGAGTGTCTCCTCCTATAAGTCTCCCTGCATTTCTATCTGTGCATCCACATGATGCAGTCTCCTGGAAGTGCCCAGCGGTCCAAACATCTGTACAATCATTTTGGAGGAGCCTCTCTCAGCAAGTACATTCTGGGCTTTAACTGATATTAACTTATCCCGGCATAGAACTAAGAACAAACATAGAACAAAAAGCATAGAACTAACAGAACTAAGAGGGTATGTGTGCAGTAATAATCTACAATTCCCCCCACCTTCCTCCCCAAAACGGCTTTCGCTCTTGCTAGCCCCTTAAATATGCTTTTCTATCCAGGAAGCCTCCCTCTTCTGTCCACTGAAAAGGGATTTTCCATTAGTGCACCCTGGAGTAGGTTAAAAAGAAAGGAAAACAACATACCTGCAGGTTCTTCTGTGCTGCTGGCCACAGTTGTAGGTGGAGCAACAGGAATTTCTGCAAGAGAATGAGAGGTAGGAGGGGAAGAGAAAGGATTTAAAAAAGGGGGGGTTGTCATTATTTCGAACTTTAGATAAGATTGGACTATGCACAAATCCCACTTGCTTTTACTAACTACATCTGAATAGCTGTTACTTTCACAGTCTTATACGTGTCACAATCAGAAAGCAAAAGGCAGGTCTACACGGTGGTGGTATTTCGGTGTCAGCAGAAGTGAGATATGCAAAGTACTTAAAATACCTTGTGTTTCTCCCTCTGACTGCCTACCGCTGTCTTACCACACTGTCTTCAGTGCACCAAGTTGAAGGGAAATGACTTCCCTTCAACTCAGTGCTACTCTACTTATGGAGCTGGTCTTCAGAGATTGACTTCCTGGTCGGCTGCGTGGGTTTTCACAGACCTGATCAGTTGATTCGGAAGATCGATCTGATGGTGGCAAATTTGCCACCATCAGTGAAGACGGCTCCGAAGAGTCACATTCAAGAGCCAATGGTGCTCTTGTTAAATACAGAACCTGCCTCACGTGAACAATCGGTTGTCTAGTCCAGATGGGTGTCAGCTAGGAATTGGGAGTTCATCTATTTATCTTTTTAGATAAATAAGAAAAATGGCTTAATTCAAAGACTTGACCTGGGTCTAAGGCAGCCAGTTTTGACCCATATTCTATCCTTTTTCAAAGAAACTGAAAGAGAAAATGATGCTCATTTTCGTTCTTCTACTTAGTTGTACGGATGCATGTTTCAGTAGCTGATATTTACATATCATTACTTTCCAGGGTAACAGGTCATGTGTGTACCGCACTGTATCTTCTTGGTGGGACAGAGCTTTTAGCTCACACCTCGAAGGAAATGCAATACATCTATTGTAAATTTCAAAGGAGTAGCCATGTTAGTCTAGTTCAGCAAAACAAACAAGGAGTCCTGTGGCACTTTTAAAGACTAACAAATTTATTTGTCGCATGAGCTTTTGTGGGAGAAAATCCCACTTGGCGTCTGACGAAGTGGCATTTTCTCCCACAAAAGGTCATGCGATAAATAAATTTGTTAGTCTTTAGAAGTGCCACAGGACTCCCTGTTTATCTATCGTAAATTAAATGTTCCCTGTTTTAATTTCCTAGTCAGAGATTTTACATAGTTTGATATGCATCTGAGGCCTTGTAATGCCCTGGAACTGCATGCCCAGCTGCAACTGGAAACAGTAATATCAATAGGATGGACTGCAGCTGGAATGCAGGATATGATCCTAAGTTCAGTGGGATGATCTGTTCGTCTCTCAGTGAACATGTAATGAAATCTTTTGCATATTTAGAGCAAAGTTCTGGGGTTTCTACATACATGAAAATCCCAGTATGAGAACAGAATACCAGTCAAATTTTTCCATGCGAATCTGAGAGCAGAATTTAGCCAGAGGCAAATATTATACATACTAAGGCTTGAAATCTTTCTGTTCATGAACTTGTGTGGCTCCCTCTGAAATCAGTATAAACTATACAAATGTACGTGTCAGATATTTAGCCATGTGTATTCTTGTTCATTACATGGACTGGGAATTTTATGAAGAGATTGAAGTTTACTGGATTTTGAATGGGAAAAATATAGGCAATGGTAAATCAGAGAGTTAAATCAGAAAGTTGAAGCTAGATACAAGAACCTGTAGTGGTCATACTGTACCTGCTCCCTCCCAGTCTGTGTCATGAGAATGCTTAATACGAGAACCATTGCTCTCCATTAAAAATATAGATTATGCTGATAGATGTTTTCTAACTATAAAGCTATGCTATTATTGGAAAAATCAGAGATCATTGTGAGCAGAACTTATATAAGTTTTAATACTTTGGGCTTCATATATTTGGCATATGTATATTTAATTATATAGCAGTCCTGGAAAAATTCTAGTTGTCCACTTGCACTGAGGCAAATAATTTTTACAGATGGATAAGTAAAATATAACTTTTCCCCCATGTTCATCATTGTAAAAAATGTTCACAAGTTAGTACATTGTCATGATGCAACTCTGAAGTTATTCAAAATGTACCCCAAAATGTTTGGGTTCCTTTTCCTTAAAACAGTATTTTATAGTGAAAAGAATTAAAACCCAGTAATAGGAAAAAAGATTCCCTATGGAACTAATCAGGAAACTGTTTAAAAGCTTTCAGACACCATCACATTTTCTGCCAAAGGCAGAGCAGAGTGCCTGCATGTTCTTTAAAGTGCCAGCAATATGCAGAGCCAGACCTCCAACCACTGGAGGGCAGTTTAGTCTTTTAGCAGGCTGACACTCCAGCAGCTGACTGTCTGGCAGGGTGATTCCATGAGTTGGTGTGAACATGCTCCTTTACTTTGATCATGTTAAAATTCGGTGCTTGTCTTTATTTAGTGCCGTCACCAAAGGAGATGATGCAGGAAGCCTCTGATTTACCCTTTGATTTACCATGGCTGTTGGGGATTGTAGTGAGAAACCTTTGCATGTACTTGTTGCCAGGCACACTGGGGTGTCAAGACTATGGCATCTTGAGAAACGAGCATCTGTTTTTGGCTCCTGCTGCCACTTTGCAACATGGGAAAAGTTGAATCTCAATTGACTAAAACTCTCCACGGAGTACACGTTTGATCTAGCAGTAAAAAGTGGAAAAGCGGTACCTCTTCACACTTAGGCCTTGTACACACTGCAAAGTTATTGCGCGATAAAGCCCTTTATTGCGCAATAACTAGCAGAGCGTACACACACAGAAGCCTCTTATTGCGCGGCAAGAGCCCTCTTGCTGCGCAATATGTAAACCACCAAAACGAGCGTGGTAAGGCTTATCACGGAACAGTTGTTCCGTGATAGCTGCTGTGTGTACGCTTCTCGCGCAATAGGCAGCCTCCGGAAATGTCCCAGAGTGCCCAACCGGGCCACTCTGGGACATTGGAGCTGTCAAATGTCAATTTCACTGCTCCAGCTGAGCAGTGAAATTGACATCGGGATCGAGTGGGGGCAGAAGCTCCGCCGGAGCTTCTGCCCGAACCCGAACCCCTGGACTGAGCTGGGGGGCTGGCTGGGGTTCGAGCCAGCCCCCGAGCTCAGCCCAGGGATTCGGGTGTCAGCAGGCACCGCAGCGCTTAACC
>ML686206.1:80748-129679 GCA_007922175.1 Pelusios castaneus | reverse complement strand
ATCACTCCCTGCCCCGATCCCCTCCTTCCCCCCCTTACCCCACCCCTGTCATTCCCTGGGCCCATCCTCCACCCCGTCTCCTCCCCCTCACTCCCTGCCCTCATCCTCTACCCTCGCTCCACCCCTTATCCCTTCTGTTGATCTGGGCTCTGGATCTGGTGGGTTCCAGTGGAACTGTCCGCCGCCCCCTTCCCCCCCCCGGTGCTGCTGGGAGCCTCCCAATTGCAGTCCCCCTCCATTGGCAGGGTGGGATTCATTCCCTGCTGGAGAAATGGATCAGTGTCCTTTCCCTCTCCTGTGAACAATCAATGGCTCAATCAGTACTCTCAGTTGTGGGCAGGGAAGGTAGGAGCGAGAACTTGCAAAACAGGTTTTGAGAATGATTCAACCAACCACACAGCACAGGAAAAGTGGGGCGGGGGTAGGCAAAGAGACACAGAATAGAATGAAAGGACAACCTTCAGACAGCGCAGCTAAGCCTCTGTTTCCAGGCTTACCACGGCAGCAAGCACTCAGTGTGACCCTCCCGCAGCAGCGAGGCTAAAATGAAACTGAAAAAAGGTTGTTGGGCAGAAGTCTACTCGCTGCCTCAGCAGAGGGGGAGCCGGGGGGAGGCAAAGTGAGCAGCCAGTGGGAAGGCAAAGCCTTCCCCCGCCTACAATAAACTCCACCCCTGAATAAACCCATTAGACAGACGAGAGGTGGGGTGTCTCTCCCCATAAGAAGATGGTCCCCAAAAGCTATTACTTCACCAACCTTGTCTTTCTAATGTCCTGGGACTGACAGGGCTACACTCACACTGCATATAGCCAAATCATGTCTAATTTTCTGTTTACCCTCTCACCCATAGTCTCCATCAGCATTAATTAGACTTTGTCCTTCTAAGCATTTTACAAAGGAAGGTAAAAAGTGTAGTCCTCATCTTGGAAGAGAGTACAACAGGGACATAGAGATAGGCAGGGATTTGCCCAAAATCTCCCAGAGGCTTGGAATGGAACCCAAGTTTCTGATCAGCTTGCCCCACTGATTCTCTTCAGCATCATTAGGGATCTAAGCCTGCCAGCTGTGACATTCTGTATGGGTGGGCAAATCCTGACCAGATTTCAGGACTCCCTTTCTTTAAGTGGGTCCCAAAACTTTTCTGTTTTGTAACATGGGCTCATGAGATGGAAAGGGAATGGGGAAAATTATGAAGGCAAAATCCATCCATTTGATCCTCACTAGTTAAATATGACCTGCACTGCAGATTTTGCAGTCGTTCCCTGCATAGAATGTCCATTGACAACCCATACATCAAAGAAGCGTAGAATATCTAACAGAGATCCATAAGGCAGAGTAGAGAGTAGATTGCTTAGCTGAGGATCTGAAAATACAGAGAATTGTGCAAAGATGTTCATCACTAAGCACAAAATTAGGTTTCTGGGGGAGTGTGAATCCTTCACCAACTTTGGGTCAAGTTGAAGAGTGAATCAGAGATCTGAGTTCCAAGTGAGTCCATGCTGATGTATAGTTTTGGATGGAAATCATATAAAATTCAGGGTTTTTTATACTGACCCTAGAACCAACAGCGTTTGCTCAGTCTTCACTGAAGAGGATGTTGAGGATGCTTATCCCAGTCTACTTTCTGAAGGTAGTAAAGTCAGGGCACCGTCAGAGGTTTTGGTATCAAAAGACAAGATGTTGAAACATAATTCATAATTCAAATTCAGTATTTAAACAATAACAAGTCACCAGCACCACATGGTGTATGCCCAAAAGAGCAGAAGGAATTTAAAAATGAAGTGGTCATTGAGCTACTAATAAAAGATGCAATATCTTATTAAAATTTTCTATAATTGAGGACATCAACATACCTGATGTTATTCATATCTTTCAAAAAGTTAGCAGAGGTGATACTAGAAATTACAGAGCAGTTGGTCTTACTTCTTACTTCTGTACTTGGCAGACTGGTTACAACAATTGTTAGAAATAGAACTGTGTAACACCAGAATGAATATCATATGAAAGGGACAAACCAGAGTGGTTTTTACAAAGGAGAATGATACCTCTCTAATCTATTTGAATTCTTTGAGAGAATAAATAGAATAGTGGGAAAAGGAGAACCAGTCAGTATCATTTATTTGGGATTTATTTGGGATTTCAAACAGTCTTTGACAAAGTTGCTCACAAGTGTCTGCTATTGTTGTTATTATTATTACCACATGTTAAGGACACCAAAGAGTCATAAAGTAAGGAATAAAGCTCTGCCCTACTTAGAAACTAGCTAGGAGACAGAAAACAGAGTGTAGGAATGCATGGTCACTTTTCAACATGGAAAGAGATTAACAGTGGGGTGCCTCCATCTACAAGGGATCATAATGCTTGTGTTGTGTTCATTAGTGAACTAGGTAAGAAGGGAGATGGCAAAGTTTGTGGCAGACCCAAATTTATTTTGGTTAGTCAAGACTAGAGATGATTGGGAAGACGCTCCAAGAGACCTAACCAACTTGGGTCAATGGGCAACATAATGGCAGATGAAACTCAGTGCAAAATTGAAATGGCAGATGAATGTCAGATGAAACTCTGCATCTGCATAATGGCAGATGAAACTCAGTGCAAAAAGAACTCAGTGAACAATTCATACATATTGAAAGACTCTAAATCAAGCATAACCACACAGGAAAAAGAGTCCCTGAGGACTGCTCAGTGAAAAACATCTGGCTGATGAGCAATGTAATCAGAAAGGCACACAAAATATTCAGCAGTATCACAAAAAGGACAGTGAATATTATACCATGCTATCATATAAATCAGTAGACTGTGATCACCTAAAATACAGTGTTGATCTCAAAAGCAGAATTAGAGAAGGCCAGCAAAATCAATAAATGGCATAGAAAGGTTTCCACACAAGGGGAGATTGAAAGGAGTAGGACTGGTTAGTGAGAAGATGATTGACAAATGTCAGTGTTGACAAATGCCAAATAATGTACAGAATAGGAAAGATGACTCAGCTGCTGCTCCTCAAAATACAAGAAGAAAGGGCAGCCATGAAATTTAGAGGCAACATATTCCAAATGATAAAAGGAATGCTTTTTTTTGCATTGCATATAATTAACTTGTGAAACTCACTGCTATAAGATATCATGGCAAAGGGCCAACAGAAGGTTTATATTAAGAACATCTGCAGTTACACTAGCTGGGATTAACATATATATTTGGGATATACAGCCCTCCTGTTTCAGGAAACAAGTCAACTAATAACTCTCTGGAGATTGGAAGAAATCTCCCATGGGCATAGGTTATTGCAAGATTGTCTGTTGTAGAGTTTTATATCTTTCTCTGATACAATTTTGGCCATGGTTATAGACATTCTTCTGGATTTAGAGCATTGATCTGACTGAGTATAGGACTTGTTTTCCTTTTATGCTTCAGCTGAGATTAGAATGGAGTTTTCAGGTTTTTTAATAAAAAGATTAAAAGCAAAACTCAGGGCTATGAATGAGACAGTGAGAAAGGAAGTTTTTCCCTTGAAAAGTTTTAGAACTTGTTAGGATCTGTCTGTTCTGTGACAGATCACCAAACAGCCATCACAAAAATGCAAATACTTTTTCATCCCTGAATTTTTGTTACAGGTATTCTCAGCAGCTAATCTCCACATGCATGTTTGTTGAAAGATGGCAGGAGGATAAATTTCCAGGATTATCTCTTGTCAAGTGTGACATTTTTGAGAAGATATCCGGTTCACCCATGGGTGGGAGACTAAAAGGACTTTACATTTGTTTGAGAACTAAGCAAAGTTTTTGATACGGTTTCCCACAGCATTCTTGTCAGCAAGTTATAGAAGCATGGGTTGGATAAATGGACCGTAAGGTGGATAGAAAGCTGGCTAGATCATTGAGCTCCACAGGTAGGGATCAGTGGCTCAATGTCTAGTTGGCAACCAGTAACAAGCAGAGTGCCCCAGCGGTTGGTCCTGGGGCCAGTTTTGTTCAACATCTTCATTAATGATCTGGATGATGGGATAGATTGCACGTTCAATAAGTGTGCAGATGACACCAAGCTGGGGAGAATGGTAGATACACTAGAGGGTAAGGATAAGATTCAGGGAGACCTAGACAAACCGGAGGATTGGGCCAACAGAAATCTCATGAGGTACAACAAGGACAAGTGCAAACTCCTGCATTTAGGATGGAAAAATCCCAAGTACTGCTACAGGCTGGGGACTGATCGGCTGAGTAGCAGCTCTGTAGGAAAGGACCAGGGGGTTATGGTGGACAGGAAGCTGGATATGAGTCAACAGTGCCTTTGTTGCCAAAAAGGCCAACAACATACTGGACTACATCAGTAGGAGCATTGCCAGCAGATCAAGGGATGTGATTATTCCCCCCTGTTTGGCACCGGTGAGGCCACATCTAGAATACTGTGTCCAGTTTTGGGCTCCCCACTACAGAAAGGATGTGGACAAATTAGAGAGAGTCCAGTGGAGGGCAATGAAAATGATTAGGGGCTGGGGCACATAACTTACTAGGAGAGACTGAAGGAACTAGGCTTATTTAATCTGCAGAAGAGAAAACTGAGGGGGGATTTGATAGCAACCTTCAACTACTTGAAGGGGTGCTCCAAGGAGGAGGGAGCTAGGCTATTCTCAGTGGTGACAGAGAACAGAACAAGGAGTAATGGTTTCAAGTTGCAGCTGGGGAAGTCTAGGTTGGATATTAGGAAAACCTTTCTCACTAGGAGGGTACTGGAACGAGTTACCTAGGGAGGTGGTGGAATCTCCATCTTTGGAAACGTTTAAGGCCTGGTTAGACAAAACCCTGGCTAGGATGATTTAGTGGGAGTAGTCCTGATTTTAGCAAGTGGTTGGACTAGATGGCCTCACAAGGTCACTTCCAGCCCTAATATTCTATGATTCTATCTTCCTGTTTTAAAGAAAGCTGCTCCTTTGAAGTGTGCTGAGAACAATCCAAAGCCCATTTCACTGGATAAAAGAAGACAATTTCCTGGCATGTGTTTGGATTTCTTCATGTCGATAACATCATAACTTTCAGACCTTTCTGATGTAAAATCCAGGTTTCAAATGATGTGTATTGTGCTTTGTGGTGAGCAGTAAAATGTCAATATAAATACTGAATTAAGCTCAGAGAAATATCTGTTCCTTTGCAGAGGTTAATTAGCAAGGCCCCAATTCAAGAAAATTTCCTTCTTTAGGAAATCACTTACGCGTGTGCTTAATTTTCAATATTAAGTCCCCCTGGAGTCAATTTTTCTGAATGTTTATTATGTGGGAAATTTTGGCTTTTTCTTCCAATTCAGAATGAAAACAAAATTGCAAATGCCAGACTATCCCATGAAACAGAAGTTCTGGTTTCCCATGATAAGTTTTAACTGAAATGACAGAAGAATTATTGAGATATTGGGTCAATAACTCAGATACCACTAAAGCATGATTCTATTAAATTTAAATATTAAGATGCATGAAACCACAGAGATCTGCATGCTTTCCACCTAAACTCATAATAAGACAGATGTTCATCTGAAACTTGACCCTCACCTCAAAATTAAGCTATTCATTTTCCAGATGATTCTGAAGCTCAGCAAATGATTTGGTGGATTTCTTTTGACTTTTAGTTTGCAGTAAAATCCCAAAACGAGAAAGTGTCGCCTCATTTGGAGATTTGTCCATGCTTATAAATTAGTGACGTAACTACATCACTTTGGCCTGTGAAAAATTTCATGCCCGGTGTGATACAGATTGACCATGCTATAGAAGTGGCAAGGTCAATGGAAGAATTCTTCCAATGGCCCACTTACCACCTCTCAAAGAGGCAGATTATCAACATGGATGGAAAATCCCCTTCCATTGATGTTGGAAGTGCCCACACTACAGTGCTACAGCATCCTAGCTACAGCAGCACAACTGCGCCACTATCGTGGCTGTAGTATAGACAAGACCTAAATGTCTGTGTTCTACTGAGGCTATAACTCAGCTGCTACATACACAGTACTTCCCTCACTTAGGCTATGTCTACACTGGGTAATTTAAGTCGACTTTAACTAAGTCGACTTAACTAAGTTGACTTAATGTGTCTCCACTTAAAAATAAAGTCGACTTAAAGGGGAACTTAAAAAGTCGACCTAGAGCGTCCACACTGGATGCCTAGGTCGACTTTGTGGGGCTTAGGGGGATCTAGGACAGGTCCATGGGGGCAGGGGGGGCATCCCTTGCCCAATGCCAGGGGGCTCAGCCTTTGCCCCATTGTACCTAGGTACAATGGGGCAAAGGGGGACAGGGACCCTGGCAGGGCATAGGGGCAGGGTGGGCAGGGCTCTGCCCTGCCCTGTGGGGGGGGGCATGCCAGGCTCCCCCTGTTCCCCCTCCTGTCAGAGAGGGTATTGGTGTAGCCCTGGGGTAGCCCTAAGTTGCCTTAGGGCTACCCCACGGCTACACTGGCTTAAGTCGACTCTAGGGAGTCGACTTAAGCCTTAGGTCTAGTGGAAAGGAGGTTTAATAAAGTCGACTTAATTTTAATTAAGTCGACTTTATTTTCCTTAAGTCAACTTAAGCAAGCTGCTTAAGTCGACTTAAGCAAAGTGTAGTGTAGACGCAGGGTAAATTAAGTCGACTTAAGCAAGCTTAAGTCGACTTAATTTACCAGTGTAGACGCAGCCTTAGTCTTGTCAATCATTCTGCTTGCATATCATGCAAGTACACTTTGCTAATAAGCTCAGAGGACGGGAAGGCTTGTCATTTCTAGGTCCACTTGGGAATTTTCTGTCAAAATCTTTTTTCATCAGAAAATAACAATTTGTTGGAAATGTTCATGGACAAGGTCAGTGTTGACTAATTTTACAGTTCAAAAACATTTCAACACCAACATTTCAAAAAATTGTCAAAATGTGCAAAATGAAGATGTCTGTTTTTCTAGTTTGAAATTTAAGCTAATTATAGTAAAACAAATTTTTAAATGGTCAAAAATCAAAAAAAGAAACATTTAGATTGAGCTTTTTTTTTGTTTTGTTTTGTTTGCAACATTTGAGGATTTCAACTTTTCATCTTGATTCAGGAAAGGAAAATGTTTCAGTCTTTCAAAGTTCATTCAATAAGAAAATCATTTCCCACCTAGCATTACTTTTCCTCTTTCTTTCCCTTTTTCCTAAATATGGATAAATCACAAGGTTTTGAAAAGTGATGAGTGATTTCGGGTGCCCACTCTGACATGTGATGGAGAACTGATTTTCAGAGAGTAAGGTGCTCAGGACTTTGTGAAAATCAGATCTCTTTTGCAGTGTTTCAGGTTGGGCCTCCAAATGTCTACACCCTAAATACTTGTCATTTCTGAAAATCTTGGCCAGAATCTACCTATAACATTTTGTTTTGTAGTGTGTTCTTGCAGAGAGAATTAAAAATAAAAGGCACAGTGTTCAAACCCGGGTGCTGGAAGTTTGGCTTCGAAATCTATTTTTAAATATTAAATGAAGAATGGCCTGCTTTTCTAAGTGCCAAGAACCCACACTGCCCATGGCAGTCCAATGGATCTGTATGTGCCAAGTATGCCTAAAAAAATCAGGTTACTTTTATTTAGGTGCCTAAATACAGATTTGGGAGCCCAACTTAAAATATATTTAAATACATATTTTAATTATATATTTAAAATATATTTCTCTTCATTTGTCTGATTAGGGGTAGCTTTTCAAAGGTGCTTAGATTAGGGGAATGAGGAGTACAAGGCTCATTTAAAGTCAATGAGTTCTAAACCCCTTAGGTATTGAAAATCTCTTTTTATGTATACAGAACAAAACACTGGTCTACTGACTTCTTTCACTGACTTCAATGGGGCCAGGAGTTCCCTCAGAGTTTCCAGTACAGTCCTTGTTCTTTTGGGAGAAGCAGTTTATTAGTTTTACATGAGCCCCAGGGCCATCTTTCTCAATCCTGGCTACCAATCTCTGGTCCCTCATTCCCAAAAGAATTGTCAGTAAAGAGTATTTCTAGTCATTGCAAAGCGGTTCCTCTGGATTTCTCCTCTACCATGGCTGTGCTTAGGTGATTGTTGTTTTGAGTCCTGCTTTTCTCCTGTTGAATGAAACAAGCTAATTCCTGAAAGCCAAATGCTGATGCTATTACAGAGAGAGCATCTGTGGAAGAGCTGTCTTTCTGCACTCCAGCAGGCAGGACACTCAAACACATGTGCCTTGCTGCTATGCTGAGGTATGATTAACAAACAAGGGGATCTGGAAATACTGCTGATGTAACTGGGCACATTCAAGACTTTGGAGATTTCACTTGGGAAGTCGACCGGGTATGTCAGAGCAACATTCTGAGAACTGCACTGGAAGTTAGACATTTTTTAAGTGAGATATTGGCTTGTTTATGTGCAGATGTCTTCCCAACCTAACATTTTGAAGGGATATCAAAGGCCCTGTCTTGTACCTTGCCCTCCCCAACTGCTGTCTGTTTTAAATTTGACACAAGGGATATAAGACAGTCTCAAAAATTTCCAAATTCCAAGAGAAAATGTCTGAGAAGAAAGAGAAGGGCTGCTGGAGACGCAAAAGTGGCTTTAAATATGACATGGTCTCCTGAAGCAGTACCTTGGTTTAGAAATTACCTCCTGGCCTTCGACTTCCTTCCCTTCCATAAAGAAATAAAAACTTAGCACTCCAGCCTGCAGGGGGGAAATCTGCCAAAACCAGAGTTCCAGAAGCAGCCATCGCATCTGAAGAGTTAAAAGGTTGAAGGGAAATAAAATTATACCAGAATGGAGGCTGGGTGGGTACACTATGTGAAATCACTGTTATCCTGGAGCCTTAAGCCATCTGCAGCAGCAGTGAATTTTTGGCATTGATGTGACTTTGCTGTGATGTTACCATCAAACATAGACGTTCTTTTTTGTTGTTGTTGTTGTTAATGAATTACTGGGATGCCTGGTGAGGATCTGGTGTGGAAGGTTCTGCAGCAGAGGGAGCCGCTGCCAGAGACAGATGCTCTCAGTCTTCAGTATGCAAGGTAGAGAACATCAAAAATCACTCTGCTCATGTTCCTTCAAGGAGAGATGGCTTGAGAAGCTCTAGTCTCTGCCATTTCACTTGCCCTGTATGCACAGCTTTCTCTGAGCATACTGGCTCCAACTCAGAATAGCACTTAAGCAAGTGCTTAATTTTAAGAACATGCTTAAGACCCCTTTATGTCAAATATGTACTAAGTGCAGTCCTGTATATAGATGCTGTCCTGAAATGAGGCCAGGGAGCAAAAGATTTCAGAGATGAGCAGGATTATATCCTAAATTCAGTGATTTGGCAAAGGAAATGAGAAAAGGTGTAGACATGGGGACACCTATTAGATACGTAAGACAGAGGTTTAATTTGCTCAGTGAAAAAAGAAGGGGGCAATTGGGCTCTAGCTGCCCAGTTTTCCTGTCAGCAGGAGCTGGGAAACTGACAAGCCAATCAACAGCAAGTGTAGGTAACATAGTGTCTACACATATATGGCGGCACCCTAACTACACCAACATAAGCCTTACACCTCTTTTGGAGATGCAGTTATGCAGTTGGTGCAGTAGGGCACTTACAGCAGTGGGAGGAAGGCTGTGAAGACACTGATGTAATTAGGTTGATATAAGCTGCCTTGTGTCAATCTATCAATGTAGTGTAGATCAGTCCATCAAGTTATGTATATTAAGGGCTGTAATGAACAGCTCTGGGCTGAACTGGAACAAATATCTTCTCAGTTGGTTAGACATAATTGTAAAGAGCAGACACATTTAGTACTGTCATCTGAGGGTCTCAAACTACTTTACAAAAATTATCACCCCCATTCTACAGATCTGAAATCTAAGGTGGAGTGACCTACCCAAAGCCAATTGGTTAGCCACTGGCACAGCCCTCCTGAAAAGAAGTGCCAGTGTATTCTACAAAAACGGTCACCTGGAACAGTGTTTTGGACAATGACTAGAAAACTTATAGGAGATATATTGTTGTATAGGGGAATCTTCAAAGTGTTGGTCTGCCCTTCTGTAATTCATCTCCTTCACAGAATTTGTTTTTCTGATGACAATATTTAAAAATACAAGTATGACCTAGCGCTAGAAGTTGGTAAGCACACCTGCGTGGCCAGTTGGAATGGGAGTACCCAGATATAGACACTAAGGGTATGTCTACAATGACAGGTCTTTTGGGATCAATGCAGCAGGATCAATTGAGTGGGCTGTGGAGACCTGAAAGGAGTGAGGCTGCATTGACTGGAGGGTGTCTCCTGCCAATGCAGCGCCATGAAGACACCACAGTACCGCAATGTAAGTAGGTCGGCGGCAGTGTAAACCAGGCCTAAGTGATGAGCATGGTATAAAACACTTAACGAAATTAAATAAAGTAAATGCATGCCCTGCTTATTTACGGAAGGTATAGATAGGAATGTGAGAAATCAATTTTTATTTTTGTATAATTACAATGGATAATATGAATGTTTATTTTGAAGAATCTTTTAAAATCTATTTAAGTTTTCACAGTTGTGTGAATTTATGGGGGACAGACAGTAATTATATAATGACAGTAAATGTTGAGATCCAAAAAGTTAAAGTTACAACACAGATTGTCGATGTCACATATCAAAATATGCAAGACGAATATTCTTAAATCAAATTCTCAAACTGCATTTTTCCTTCTTTGCCTATCTGTAAATTTCAATGATTATTAATTCAGATAGTTTTTGTCGGTTTTTCTGTATACAGTAAAATTAACATTACTGACATTTACAGATAATAATCTAATCCTTCCATACCTATGTGTGAAGCACTGGAGGAAAACAAGGTCAGTGCTTTACAGACCAATGTGAGGGAAGTTTTAGGTCAGTTCAGTGTAATTACAGGATTTCTAGGGCATCCTCATTAGAAGTAGCGCTGAATCAAAGGATCAGACCCAAACTCATCCAAACATTGAGGACTGGACTCATCTCTAGTCTTAATATCAGACCCCTAAAGGAAAGAAGAATGGAAAAAGGGGCAGTTTTTATAATGGAAAATGACTCTTTTGGGCCCAGTTCTGCTTCAAACATACAGGGGTGGCTGCCACTGAAGGGACTGAGAGTACCAGGCATACATCTAAGGGCAGAATTTGCCCCTCTTCCTCAATCTGCTGAGGCCAAGGAGTGGTGAAATTTCTGACAATGAGAGGCACCAGAACCATAGCTATGCAGAAAGCTGACAGCCAGATGGAAGGAATTTCTTCAGCATCTCTAAGTATTTCCTCTAGTCTCAGTTTCATGATGTAAGATTCTTACGTCACTTGTCAGTGACTTGCAATCATAAAAGACAGATGACTAACGAAGCGCATCTATTCCCTTGAGATTTTCTGCCCAATTTTGTAGATGCAAAACAGCTTCAGGTGACATAGAACTATTAGTCAAGGATGGAGAAAACTGTGAGGAACTCCTGAGGGATCTAGCCAAGTTGGGTGAATAGTCAGCATGATATTTGATGGACTTCAATGTTGGTTAATATGATGTACCTTTGAAAGAATAATTTGAACCACTTGTACAACTCACTGAGTTCTAAGGCTATGTACACACGAGAAACTTGTCCCACAATAAGTTATTGCGGGACAAGGAAAGCGCTATAAATATAGCGCTTTCTCGTGTACACATGTGCTGCTTCTATCACAAAGGAGCATTCACACGGTGAATGCTCCTTTGCGATAGAAGAGCAGTGCATGGTGGAGACCTGTCCCACTATGCACTGCCTACAGCCAGCCCCCTAGTCCAGCTGCAAGGCTTCCGGTGGTGGCGGGGGCTGCGTTGCCAGCCCCCACTGTCACCCGAAGCCCCAGGGCTGAGCTAAGGGGCTGGCCCGAACCAGCTGCCCTCGCCAGTTCAGGCCAGCCCCCTAGTCCAGCTGCACGGCTTCGGGTGGCAGTGGAGGCTGCGTTGCCAGCCCCCGCTGTCACCCTAAGCCCCGAGGCTGAGCTAGGGGCTGGCCCGAACCGGCAAGGGTTCGAGCCAGTTCCCCAGCTCAGCTCCCGGGCTTCGGGTTGTGTGTACGCTTCACATTGAGCAGAGATTTCCATGTAGATGTTCACAATGTCCTTTCCCAGAATTGTTACATTCACTTAAGCTATGTACACACGATCACTTTATTGCGCGGTAAGGCTCCTTACCACGCAATAAAGCTAGTAGTGTACACACAACCATTGCTCCTAGTTCTGTCATCTGCCACCCGTGAGAACAGCCCAGCTCCATCCTCTCTGGAACTCCCTTTCAAGTAGTTGAAGGCCACTATCAAATCCCCCCTCACACCTCTCTGCTGCAGAGGAAACAAGTCCAGTTCCTCAGCCTCTCCTCATAAGTTATGTGCTCCAGAACCCTAATCATTTTCACTGTCCTCTGCTGCACTCTCTCCAATTTGTTCACATCCTTTGTGTAGTGGGGCCCCCAAAACTGGCCTCACCAGTGCTGAATAGAGGAGAATAATCACTTCCCTTGATCTGCTGGCAAAGCTCCTATTAATACAACCCAATATGCCATTAGCCTTCTTGGCAATAAGGGCACACTGTTCACCCATATCCAGCTCCTTGTCCACTGTAATTCCCAGGTCCTTTTCTGAAGAACTGCTGCCTAGCCAGTCGGTCCCCAGCCTGTAGCAGTGTCTGGGATTCTTCCATCCTAAGTGCAGGACTCTGCATTTCTCCTTGTTGAACCTCATCAGGCTTTTTGACCCACTCCTCCATTTTCCCATCGCAACCCTCACTTTTCCCACCAGAATGGGCAGGGCTGGATTATCAAAGGGGCTTTAGGGGCTTAAGCCCCAGGCCCTGGCCAAAAAGAGGGCCCTGGGCTCCATCCCCTAAAACTCCTTTGATAATCCACAGTGCCCCCCTCCCCCACTCAGTGCTGGCAGGACAGGAGCGAGAGCGCTGCTGTCTTGCTGGCACTTTGGGGAGGAAGGGGCAGGCCCTGGAGCCAGCGGGTGTGGGCTCTGCGCTCCTGCACGCCCTCTCTGTGGGCTGGCCAGGGGTGGGGCGGGCCAGAGCCGGCTCACTCAACCCAGGGGACGGGGCCAGCTGGCATGGCCTGTGCTCTGGGTGAGCCTCTGGCCTGGTGCAGCACACACTCTCCAGGGCCCTGGGGAGCTGCATGGGAGCTGCTGCGCCATATGCCAGCTGCCCCTCTCTTCCCCTCCCCCCGCAACGTAGTCTGGCTGGGGTGGGAGTGCTCTCAGGCCGCAGGGCTCCTCCAGCAACGGGGAGGGGAGTGAGAGCCTGGAGTCTGCGGTGGAGGGCCCAGGCTGGGGGCCCCGCAGGAGGGCGGGCAGCGTGGGGCCCCAGGCCGGTTAATCTGGCCCTGAGAATGGGCCAGGTCCGATGGACAAAACTCCTACTGAAGTGCTGAGGAAAGGCCAAAGTGAAACAGCAGATCTCACTCTGGCCTTTTGACTGAGATGTGAGGTCCTCTGCCTCTTCTGACTTACTTAGAGTGTGGGAGAGTCAAGGATGCTGTCCCTTTAATGTCAGGACATGTAGAAAGGCACTTAGGCAACTATTTCCTGATAGCGAGCAGGAGTTAGGATGGAGGCACCTCTTATTTAACCAGATGGCAGCACAAAGGGGTATTTTTTTAAGAAAGCATATTTGGTTGCCATTAGTTGGTTTTTTCTTGATGTCAAGGATGCCACAGTCCCCATCTTCATGAAGCTGGCTCTGAGCAAAGTTACTGATATCTGGGCCTGGTGATTAGCTCAGCAAGAAATAACATTCAGGAGAACAAGTTTCAAGTAGACTCCTTCACTTCACCAGCAATGGCTGCCAGTGCATCTATCAGCACTTGTGTCAGCATTAGCAGCATGCATGTCTGCAACCTGGGGAAACTGTGCATGCAAATACAAAATGTGGGGTTCTGCACACACATAGGTGGGAGCACATGTAGCACTCACAGAAACTATGTGAGAGTTGGCCGAAAGGGAAACTTCCATACTGTACCCATATGAATGTAAGGTGGTAAATTCAGGGTGATTAGGGTCAAACATACAGAATGGGTAATAATCTTTCAATGAAGATTAAAAATTCTGTTGGGACTCTGTGTTGATACTGAGCTGAAATTGCCAGGCAAATGGGAAAGATTAATTTTCTTAATGAAATTTTAAATTTTGCATTAGGTTATCTAGCTGTCTCTCCTGCCCATGCCAAATTCCACCTCTCTGCAATAGGTTTACATTGGCAACCTTAGCACAAGTGCATTCATGGTTCATATCATTTGTCATCTTTCATCAAAAGCATGTAAATCTTTTCCCCAAAAGTGTAGAAGTGTTTTATGGCAATGCAATAAAACCCTACAGGGTCTCTATTTCAATATAATGACATTAGGACTGATAGCCTGGCAAATATCAGGTTTGAATTTAGTCAAAAGAGCTAATGGAATTTACTCTACTTTTAACAGCTTATGACGGCATGGGTTTACATAGGCTGAAGATGTGGAATTTCACTTGCAACTCATTTAGAGGTGTGTATGGGGAAGTAAATCAAAATAAATATGAAGCTTTATTTGTGAGGAAAGACCAATTTTGATTTCGCGGTTTAGGCCCTGATCCTGCTTCCACTGAAGTCAGTGGGAGGGCTGGGACCCAACTCAGCTCTGTCCCCAATTTGAAAAGGTTTGCATTCAAAATGTGAAATGTGTTGGGGGTTTTCCCAAAAACAAAAATGAAAAAGCTATAAAAAATATTTCTACAGGGTTTTGCCCAACTATTTCTCACACAATGTACCAGGTGTATTGGGTAAGCCCAAGTGATGTGGAAAGGAAGCACAGCTCCTTGTTCAGCTACTAGATTATAGAGTATCATATTGATATAGGGCAGAAAGATTCCTACTGTTTTCAATGGGCTCGATAGTCAGGCCTCCCAGCCCAAGAGATACCGGGTTCATTCATGTTGTCTGACCTCTAAACCTGAAAGTCTTGAAGGCCCCTTCCTGATCTACTTGCTTCTCTCATTTTGTCTGACCACCCACCATTAAAAGTAAAAGTAATAGGTCTCCTTTTGCTTCCAGGCTCTACCCTGTAGGGCCTGGCCTAATCCCAAAACTGCCACTTCAGGCAATATCCCTTCTCAATCTGTCTCCAGTTCCTTTGCATGTGGTTTGCAGCCAAACTGCAATGTCTGGCTGAGCAGGCAGCCAGGCTAGTAAAAAAAGTTTTCCATGTGCCTTCATGCCATGTGCTGTCTATTGCACGGGTCTGGGAAGCAGCCTCTGCATCCATTGAAATCTTTCTTTGTAAGAAGATAACAGGAACGAAGCAAATGTACAGTAAATCAACAAGAGCATAAGACCATAACTCTTTAAAAGGACACTGTCAGGTTAAAAGTCATCTTTAAAAGCTTCAAACAAACACACATTTCCTTATCTTCGTTCACAAGACCACATTAGATTATTAAAACTAAAATATTTTTTAAAAAGGCTTTTTTCATTATGCTCTTTGTTCACTCCCACCCCCCACCCCCTTTAACAAAAGTTTCACTTAGTCCAGACACAAGAAATATGTGGGCTATTTTTACTTTCTGTTAACAGCTCACTTCATAATTTGATCGTCATACATTTGTTGCTGTGTTTTGGCTCCCAACATTGCAAGGGATTTATTTTTTTTAAAATGTATTCATTGATTTTTTTAAAAATCACCATACTGTGTAGACATTTCTAGAAACCCTTTTGGTAAAATCCTTTTTTGAGGACCCAATTGATGAAAGTGTCCTTTTACAGAACACAGTTTTATTCATCTAGGATTCTCTTTTGCTTGCCATTAGATATAATATTATAAATTGAGAAATACAATCCTGTTATAGCATGGAGTGAAAGATGAAAAACACATGTATGAGGAAAAGCAGTTTAGCTAAATGTGTCTGTTAGGCTGAATTAATGTAGTTGAATTATTACATACAAACATCTCCAACAGATCCTTTATAGAACACTTGTTATAAGTTCACACCAGGCAACATACGCTTGCAAGAATGATTAAGTATGCTGCATGCTTGCTTGACAGTTCCCTAACAATTCTATTTTCACAAGACACTATTATTTTATTAAATGCATTCATTTAAATGTGTTAAACTTAAAACGTGAATGGAGCAATGCAATAGTTGAAAGAATCAAGTCTTATAGAGAAACATTATCTGCTCTATGAAATGAAACATAAGTCATTTGTAAAGCTGATGGCAGATGCAATAGGGTGGTTAATTTCTAAATTCTAAATGCATTCAGTCCACAAGAGATTCTGAGGGAGCCCTACACATTGACAGATGGTTTGGTGAGATGATAAATTAATATTGTTATCAATGGAGAAACGACTGAAATTATTAAATTGTATATTTCATCTTTTTGCTTTTTTACAATTATTTTAAATAGCACCAAAGTTCATAAAGAAGAAGAGTGGAAAACAAAAAGCTCAAGAAAACAACAGTCCAAAGGAATTCCCCTTTTTGCAGGAAACTTCATTTTTTTCTGCATTTGTATAGGACAATAGATTATACCAACAATAAACCATTCCAACTACTGTGACATTGTGTTGAATAGCTGGAGAGCTGGAGACTTCTCGCTCACTAGCATATTTATTATATACCTTTGTATGTATTAGCTCCAGTAGCCAGGGTTTTGTTATCAACTATACAGGGTAGAGAGAAGTATTCTAATTTGTTGATCTCAAATTTCAAGAGCAAGAACTATTCAAGAACATACCCCCTCAGCACAAATCATTGTAAAGTGAATTTAGTAGAATTAATACTTTTCAACACATATGGCACTTCTCATCAAACGACTACAAAGGCGAGTAAGAATTATTCCCATGGGGAACTGAGGCATAGAAAGGTTAAGTGACCTGTCCAAAGAGACAGTGAGTGAGTAGCAGAGCTGGAGTTAGCATTCCGGTATCCTTAATCTTAAACCTGTGCTTTAACCACAAGATCATACTGCCTCCCTTGAGGTGAATTTCCTTTTTGTGCCACCAGATAGCACCAGGTGCATGTACCACCATGGAGGTCTGCATGAGACTTGTGCTGTTTCTTCTTTCAGGGATGAGTTGCACCTTTTGTGCCTGTGAAAGATGCTGGCTTGAGAGACATGGAGAACCAGTATATCAGTGGCAGTGAAACCCTGGTCTGTCGGTGTGCGTCAATCACAGTTTGGGGCAGGAGCATCTCCAGGGGATAAAAAGATAAGGGAATTTTAATGGCCATTCTATCCTATGCCCAACCAAATATTTGTTGTGAGAAGGAATAGCTGACAGTAAAGAGTCCCCTGTCTGGGCCCCTAGAACATTGATACCAGTGTTTCACCAGCAGTCAGCCCAGCAAAGGAACTCTGTCCATTGTCAAAAGGCATAATGGAGGCAGTTTACAGATGTGGGCCAAATATAAGGGACTCCAGGCTGTGGAGGGTAGAGAGAAAGGAGCATTGGTATAAATTGCCATTTGAATGTGTGAAGTGACCATGAGCTGATGCTACATCCAAAGTTTTTCCTTCCATGCTGACGAGGTCATAAGAGCAGTCCATTCCCTGCGTAATGGAATCCAATTCTGCCATCACCACAGTCAATGGCAAAACTTCCATTGACCTCACGGGGAGCAGCACTGTATTTAAAGCAGGGGTGTCAACTCATTTGCTATGGCGGGCCGGATTTGACTTAAATGTACTTCAAGTGGGCCGTACATATCATAAATCGAAATACTAGGGCACTCTCGCAACCTCACGGAGCGCTGTGTATGAGAAACTGAACACTGCGGTATCCTTTCCTCTCCTTCCCCCCAATTAGGGAAAGAATGTGATCTCATGGAACGCAGTCTCGCATACCCAGCACTCCATTATGTTGCGAGACCTGACACTTTGTGGCATTGCGAAGTGCTGGGTGTGTGAGCCGACACTCTCTTTCTCTGTTAGGGAGAGAGTGTGGTACTGCAGAGCGCAATCACGGGCCAGTTGGAAGAGTTTCGCAGGCTGCATTCGGCCTGCGGGCTGCACGTTTGACACCCTTGATTTAAACCCTTAACATTGTACCAGCTGAGTTTGGTGCAGGGAAAACCCCAGAAACTTCTTAAGTCGACTTAAAGCCAGTGTGGACGGGGAATAGTGCTAAGTTGACCATATTAAGTCAACTTAAAGCCAGTGTGGATGGCTATGTCTACTGTTAAGTCAACTTAACAAGGTCGACTTAAGTCGACTTAAAGTGTAGCCACTCTGTTACGTCGACTTACCAGAGTCGACTTAACTTTACAAGTGTAGACATAGCCTCTAAAAGAGACTTAGGATCTATGTTCCCATTGGGATGTAGGTACTTTGGAAAATTTTATCCTCTTTCTTCCAGGGGCAATTAAAAAGTTATATGTTTTACCTGAAAAAAAAAGAACAAGTTAAAAAGGAAACAGCCTGGCTCCCAGAGACAAACTTGCATTTGTTTGAGATCCAGTAACTGCCATGAAATGACACGCCTGTGTTGAATAGAGAAGTAAACGAGACATGGAGTTTGCAAGGTTGCTAGTGTGAATGGATCCCAGTGCAATGGTCCCAAGAGCAAATAAACGGGAGCAGAATCATCACTGAGACATGATCAGTAGCATGGGTAAATCTCTGGACATTTCAGGGGTAAGGCCAGGTAACCAGCTAGTACCAGGCAATTATATGTAAACAGCACATTTGCAGGACTTGGTCGCTGCCTATTGCATGGTACTGAATGACTGTCAGATTTTCCATTGTAAGCAGGAAGGTGTTATGGCAAACCCCACTCTTTTGGTAAAATCCCATGGCCAGCTGCTCCAGCATGCCAGGGGTTAAAGAGAATTATATCTATTTCAGGTATATGGGAAGGACTATTGGAGCAACTGAAAGCGAGCAGTCCAGGCTGGAGGGTCGATATCTGAGTCTTACTTGAAGTAGGTATTTAGGGTGTGTAGAAGAGTGAGGGGTGAGGAGGGTGAGGCAGGAGCTCCATTGGAGGGTCATTACTCTGTGTTAGTGACTCTTGTCAGGACTGATACACTCACTACACCTAATACGTTGTCAGGATGTGCCCCAAAGTTGGCATGTAATATTTCACAGGAAAACTAGTAATTCACTGATCATTAAAATTACTGCATGATGTGTGTCTGAGTGTGCACAAAGAGTTATGGAGATGGACTAGAACTGTGTCCTTAAAATGTGTTTGGCAGGAGATAATCTCTTGTGGGTGGTCTAACCTCAAATAATAAAATTCCAAAGGGGTAGCCGTGTTAGTTTATTGTAGAAAGACAACAGAGTCCTGTGGCACTTTTAAAGACTAACAGATTTAAATAATAAGTAATTGAATCAACTGATTATTTACAAGATTACTGTACTATGAAAATGTATCGAGAAAAGTATTTTATGAAAGCTAAAGACACTGGTGACTAGTGTCATTGTGAAGTGTCTGTATTAGCTCTAGATGAGGAATTAGGGATACTCACTGATATTATGCTTTAAAGCATGTGGCCAAACAAAGGGAAAACCAGACAGGAGGGAAGGCATCTATCTACCTGGCTTCAACATAAACTAAGTTCTATGGCAGTGGTTCTCATTTACTGTGTCGGGACAGATTACTGTGTCACCACACAGCAATAAGTGTGTCACAGAGAGCTGGGGAGATGGCTGGATTTGGCCTTTGGAGATGGGCTAGTGTGTCCTTAGAATTCTGACATGCAGCGAAGCATGTTGCGACCTGCAAAAGGCTGAGAATCATTGCTCTGTGGAACCAGAATAATGGAAACTTCATTTACATACAAACCAGCAGGGGGATGAGATGTCCACAGAGTGGGAAGAACAGAGTGAGGTCAAACTGGCCTCCCGCAAAAGGTTCACCGAAGGAGTCAGTGACTTTCCAAGGGAGCTCAGAGCCTTGGAGTTTCAGGAAAAGCAGGGAGGGGAATGAGTTTTAAGCAAATTTGGCCATTGTATGGTGTGGGGTGGAAATAATGAAAAACATGGTTAGAGTTCTTGGGGGTTCATTTGCAGCAACCTAAAATGAAACTCCAGAGGCCGGACTCCCCTGCTCTGTGTACACTGCAATCACAGAGAGTGATGGCAGCTCATACAGGCACACCTGAGCCAGTGCTAATCTTTCTGGAGCAGTGACAGTTGTAGCAGCATGTGCTTCTCTGCAGGCTAAGGCACCAGCATGATTTCCCAGCGTTCCAGATAGGCTGTGGGCACTACAACAGCATCCCTGCTCCAGTAGCCATAGTAGCTCAGGTATGTCTACAAGAGTTGCAAAGGCATCCCATGATTGCAGTAAAGACACCCCCTCAGCTATGCACCACTGTGCCAGTAAAAGGAGTGGCGGAAAGGGTAATTTTTATCACACCAATTGTAAGACCCCCTTTACACTTCCAGAGTGCTACAAAGGACCTGAGTATAAATGAGAATCTGGCTCCGAGTGTGTGACCCCACGTGAACCAAATAATGAGAAACAGTTCACACAAACTCCTGCAAAGCAAAAGCATGCAGCTTCCCATGGATCTGGAAGGAACCTCTAGCTCTCTCCCTCCTGTTTTGTTATGAAAGATGTGTTCTGAATTTTCCTTTGTTTGTTTCAACCTAATGCTTTGGTATTGGTCTGGGACCCTGCAATTAGAAACGTGAACTTTATAACAAAACATCCCCACTCAGTGCTTCAGGGGTGAGCTCAGCATACATGGGAAACCCAAGCACTTGCGTTATTCCCCTCGGAACTACTTAGCAGCTTGAAAATATGAAAGTGTTTGTATCCAAGTTGTTTTCCCATCCTACATGGATTTTTTCAGCTCTTCTGTCCTGCCTGCTCTTACTGTGTTCCGGCATGATATCGGAGTGGTTTTTTTCAACCTTTGCACCCACAGTCAGCTGCAGAACTCTGTTTCCACCTCTCCTTTGCCCTCCTCAGATAAAAATCCAGCTGGTTAAAAAAGATCCCAGCAGTGCGTGGCAGTCAATTCATTGGAAATTTTCCCATTAAAGTTGTTTTTCAATGGAAAATTGGGCTTTTATTTAATGAAGTGTTTTGCAAAAAGTATTTGTTGTCCATTGAAAATTTGGAGTTTTAATTGAAAAAGTGAAAACTCAATACCCCAACACTTTTCAGCTAAAACTTCCCATTTTTGGCCAAAAATGTTCAGTTTTTGATCAAAATTTTCTGTGGGAAGAAAATGTAATTTTCCAACCAGCCCTCTAACTAGCTACCGCAGTTGAGTACACTTGTTTTCGGAACAGGGCATGACATTTATCTTCATCCTCGCAGACTGCCTCAGAGCCAAGCTAGGCCTGATTTTCTTGGTTTGACCCTTCCCCACTTGACCTGCATCCACACAATTTAGAAAGGATTGAGCAGTAGCAATGTGCTGAGGATTGCAGTCCATCAATAGTCAGAGTGCTACTCTGCAGCCACCACCTGCACCAGGCTACTGGGAGGATCAAAGCCTCGGACGTAGACAACATTGTGAAGCAGCTTGTCTGCAAGGTCCGAATCCTGCCTAAACCCATGTCTCCTCAGACATGCCCATTCTCCACCTATCCCCTGGCCCCTTTGACCATGAACCCTTAAGGGAGCACCTTCTTGAGACTTACTGTTGCTCACTGTGTAAGATGACGCCTAGCATTTAACCTAAGCTGCCTGTGCTTGCACATACACAAGAGAACCATGGCCTTCACATTCTGCAGTGGATGCTGTTCTCAATACTTTTAAATAAAAATGGTGTGAAAATCAATTAAAGGGCTGGTGTGGGACTGATAGCACTTTGTCTGCGTGAGCATTGGCGTGTTGGGGCTACCTGGGCAGATCATCCTGTGTTCTCAGAGAATCCCTGGAGTTCTGCCTCTAGCCCAAATCACTTCTGGTAGTTTTATCTCCAATGAAGGGGAAAATTAACACAGCACATCAGAAAAACTAAACTGTTATTGCCTGACCCACTGAGGTGAGACCCTGGCCTCCCTTTTTATTATTATTATTTTGTCAGAGAAGCAAAGCTGTTTGTACATGGATTAAATGTTCCCCTTTCCTTTCTCTCCCTAATGCTTATGATCTATGTTGTGTGCACGACAGATATATATCTATGTGTATTCCTAAGAGATATGACCTTTGTCCTCCCAGAGGCTAAGCTTGTTGAATGGAACCTACTGTTTGCTGGTATGCACACCTGTGAGAAGGTGTGGGTGGGGGGCGGAAAGCTTTGGTTTTTAATGTGAGAGATCCTTTTGCTGATCTGAATACCCCTAGCAATCCGTGAACACCTTTGTCTTTCTTCTCTTTTGGCTGAGTTTTCTTTCCCATTTCTTTGTTTGTTTTTGCTTGCAAGGTCACACGTGTTCTGAATAGCTGCTCAAAACCACTGAATATTTGTGAGGGTGCATGCGTGTGTGTGTATGTCTGTGAAGCTATGACAGGTGCAATAAAAGACCTTTTTTCCTCAATGAGTAGGATTTGACAAGGTCACATTTGTCAGAAACAATCTCTTAATCTGCACAAGTTAGATTTTTGTCTCTGCAGATCAGGTAGTTGTGGCTTTGTACCAATTGAATGGCAAGGCACAACTTGGAGTTCGGATACAATCTATAAAAATATGGCCCAAACATCTTGAAGTTCACTCTGCAAAATCCTCATCCTCAGAGCAGATGTGTTTTTTTAAAAAGCTACCTTCAAACTTTCTCTTTCCAAATAGCCAGGACTTGGACAGGTCTGGTGAGTGTGGCTGTGGGGACTGAGGTGAGGAGGGAAAAAACGGAATGAAGAGGTGAAGGAAGAGGAGATATTTTTGTGTTTTGGCTTTTTTGAGCAAGTGGAGTGGGAGCAGGCTAACAAAACAGCTATGGAGAGAGCAAACAGGAATGGAACAGGGGGAACAATCTGTGCAATATTCCAGTTATCACCTTAGGCCCCCCTTCCCTGCATACCTTTGCATGCTTTCCTATGGGTGATTGGCTTGGTCATGTCCCGGTAGTAGCCCTCTTTGCAGTAGTGGCAATGGCGGCCTGCTGTGTTGTGTCTGCAGTTCAGGCAGACCCCTCCACTCTTGCGGCCTGAAAGCTTGTAGAGCTCCATGTTAAAGCGGCATCTCCGAGCATGCAGGTTGCAATTACAAGCTGGGGGGAAAGAGATAAAAGCAGAAAAGTTGCCCCTTATGGAACACGAGTCTCATGAGACAGTGCAGAGCTGTATCCAGTCCACTGACAGACTCAACCCCTGATCATGAGGAAACTGGATCTCAGTATGCCATGGTCCAAATGCAGGCTGTTGACCATTAGCACAGGGGACAAAGGCTGAGGAGAAGGAAGAGGAAGCTGGAAATCAGTAGATTGAGCGGGCTTCTATAAACAAGAATCCACCTGAACTTCCCTACAAATAAGCAAAGGGACGGGATTTTTCTTTCAGATATTGGTGAAAACAAGATGGTGTTCAGGGGCGGAGTTTATTGAAGGCAGGGGGAGGCATTGCCTCCCGCTAATTGACTACTCTCTGCCTCCCATGTTGAGGCAGGTGCAGATCCTGTCAGAGAAAGTAAAAGGTTAAAATTGATCCTCCCCTCAACGGGGAGGCAGAGAGTGGCCATCACCGGTGTTGGTATCTGGCCCTGGTCAGGGACCTGGAGCTGCTGGTGGCGGCAAGAGCAGACCCCGGTCGGGATCTGGGGGCTGCTGCTGGAGGCAGGATCCAGCCTTGGCCAGGACCTGTGTCCTGCTGCCTGTGACTGGGGACCCAGATGCACTGCCAACGGCAGGAGCGAGCCCCAGCAAGGGACCCGGAGCCACCGCTGGTGGCAAGATCCAGCCCCAGTCGGGGACCTGGAGCTGCTGCTGGTAGCAGGATCTGGCCTGACCCCGGTCCCAGTGTGAGGAGCCAGAGTGGGCTGGGCGGGTGATCAAGGGGGTGGGGGGGAGAGGGCTGGATTTTTGGAGCTGTCTTCGCCCAGGCATGCTTCAAAATCCACCTGTGGTGGTGTTGTTCCAGGTTTACACCTGTGCAACAGCGCACAGCCTAGATTGTAAACTACTTGGGGCTGGGAGGGACACTGATCATATTGTAAATGAACAAGAAGTCCTGTGGCACTTTTACATTTTATTTTGCTGTAACAGACTAACATGGCTACTCCCAGATCATGTCTGTGGTACTTAAGTCTCATGAAACAATGCAGAACAATATCGGCCCATTGATTCCTATTGACAAACTCAGTCCCTGATCATGGGGAAACTGGATTTCATTATGCTATGGCCTAACTGGGCCTCCGTACAATGAGCATGTTACATTTTAAAAGACAGTTATTTACTATGTTCATGATCTTGTGCTTGCATCTGAGACTGGAAGTGGAAGTACCAAAATACTATGAAAAGGGCTGTTTTCTCAGCCTTAATGGTAGCAAGCCACTGAAGAAATCAGCTCCTGATGGTGCCTCTATAGAGTAATTAAAAATGCATGGCTGGCCCATGTCAGCTGATTCAGGCTTTGGGGATGTGTAATTGCCGTGTAGATGTTTAGGAAGTTCTGGGACCCTCCCACCTCACAGAATCCTGGATCCCAGGTTCCAATCTGAGCCCAAACGTTTACACCACAACTCAACAGCCCCATGAGCCCACGTCAGTTGGCTTGGGCCTGATGCAGGTATTTAATTACTATGTAGTCACCCCCTGAGAGATTTCCAATCCAGTGTTGGAGACTCCTGGGGCATGGAGGGTTTGGGGAAGGACATCATCTTTGGAGGGATTATCTGACCTTCTGAGGTTACATCCTCACTACTTACTATGGGGTAATAGTGCAGGAAGTGGGTCTCATGCACTCAGAGACTCTAAGGTCAGAAGGGATCAATATGATCATCTAGTCTGACTTCCTGCATAATTCAGGCCACAGAACATCCCACCCATTCCTGCAATACACCTCTAACCTATGACTCAGTTATTAAAGTCCCCAAATCATGGTTTAAAAATTTTAAGATACAGAGAATCCACCAGCAGGGAGCAATGCCCCATGCTACAGAGGAAGGTAACCTCTCCCCCACCCTACATTTTTTGCCAATCTGCCCGGGAGGAAAATTTATTTCTGACCCCAATATGGTGATCAATTAAACCATGAGCATGTGGACAAGACTCACTAGCCAGATATCCAGGAAAATATTCTCTGTAATATCTCAGAACCTATCTCATCAAATGTCCCGTCTTAGGCCATCTACCACCAACTGTCAAAGATCAGTCAACTGCCCAATTAGCTTGTCCCATCATACCATCATCTCCATAAAGTTATCAAGCTCAGTTCTGAAGCCAGATAGGTATTTTGCCCCCACTGCTCCCTTCAGAAATGCTATTTGAAAACTTCACTCTTCTGATGGATAGGAACCTGTGTCTAATTTGAAGTCTAAACCTTCTTGATGGCCAGTTTATATCCATCTGCTTTTGTGTCCACATTGGCACTGAACTTAAATAATTCCTCTCCCTTCCTGATATTTATCCCTCTGATGTATTTATAGAGAGCAATCATATCTCCCCTCAGCCTTCTTTTGGTTAGGCTAAATCAAGCTCTTTGGGTCAAGGGTCTCTTTGTCCCTTTCCTCTTATAGTCAGTCAGATGGGCTGGAAGTAAAAGCCTGGATCTCAATGCACTTGAATTTTGGATGCAGATTTGAACTTTGGGAGCTAGGCCTGTGTCTAGTTAAAATGGTGGCACCTAGCTTTTATAGGATTCTGAAGCGTGCAGTCAGAAACTCCTTGGAGCTTCACTGGAGTTACACTATAGCTCCATTTGAACCTTGGGTCATCTACCCTCTGATTTGCTCTTGAAGCTGCACTGCTTTAACTAGAGTTAAATATGGAACATCCCATCCCACAGGCAGATGGCAGATTGGCTCCTGAATCCAGGTTGCCAGCATGTAATTGGTCAGCACATTTCTAAGACACGCCTCCACCCCAGTCTTCATCTCTTCTTCCCACCGCACACACACACATGCAGCATGGAGTCAGCAGATGGTTCCTTTATATACACTCTAAGCAAGGATTTGAAATAATTCTATCAACCCTTCTTCCCTAGCATTTCTAGAAAGGTTTGGATTCTGTGCCCCCATCATTTATTGTGTGTCTGGCTCATAACATGACAATGCAATCTCCCCTCCTTTGCACCAGCTGTTCTCAGCCTGCTGCAGGGATTGGGCCAACCTGAATTATGTTAGCAGTCCTCCCTGTTGACAGTTACACCGTGATTGAACTTGTCAGGAGATGCCCGATCTCTCTGCCATATGCACCCTAAAGTCAACACAGTGGTTATTTTTAATGAGGTCTAGTACAAAAGAAAACTAAGAAGAGAACATCAAAAGCTCAGCCCTTCCTCTGCCATTCCCCAGAGCTGTCAAGGAAACATCAAGAAGCAGTTGCAAGAACTGTGTGCTTTGCAGAGTATTTTATAGCTTGTTTTCTTTTCCCTTTGCTTTTATTTGCCCTACAGCACTGAACAATGCAGCAATGCAAACCCACATCTGGGCCTCTTTCTTCTGCTCGAAGTGAAGGTGTCAAAGCTCTCGGCTCCTCACCTTCCTTTAGAACCGAGACATCTTAATCCCTCATTCCTTCCTGTTTACCTCATGCAGCTTGCTCAAGACAAAGACTTGTGGTATGTGCTTAATTATCAAATTTCAGCCTAAAAAATTACAGTACGGCTCCATTTTATTTTTTCTGAGCTGTCACCACTTTACTCCTGACTTGCAACCCAGCCCTACTGGGCAGCAAAATACTCTCTATATACCTAGAACAGCAGGACAGAAAAGGGTTTCTATGTTTTTGTTCTGTATTTTATTTCCTTTTCTCTATGCTGTGCGGCCTGTTGGGGCTTGAACTAGCCTCCTCCAATCCCAAAGCAGCAGTTCTGCCACCTAAAATAAAGAACTTACTTAACAGTGGGAACCGCAGCACAGAGATTGTCTTTCTCGGGATCCCAGCCACTGGAATTCATTAACACCAACTAGGGTGACCAGATGTCCTGATTTTATAGCAGCAGTCCTGATATTCAGGGCTTTTTCTTATATAGGCACCCATTACCGCTCAACTGCTGTCCTCATTTTTCTCACTTGCTGTCTAGACACTCTAACACCAACCACTCTGAAACTTAAATCCATACACTCAGACCATCTTTCTCCTTAATGTGCCCAGCATTCTGGGGAGCAGACCTGCTAGAAGGGGAGCAGTCTGCCATGCTAAGACTCAGCGACCTGTTTGGGTGTGGGAATTTCTGCTGGTAGGGTTTTGCCTGCACAATAGATGTATTCACAAATCGTGCAAGTACATCTAAAGAGGCTCTTGGCATCTAAAGCACAAATAGGATCTGTGCATTCAGCACATTCTGGATTTTTTTTCTTACAACATTTTCCTTTCTACATCTGAAACTACAAAAAGACGACGCTGGGGGTGTGTGTTGCACTTTTGCGAGGGGAGAGCACTGAAGTGTTTAATTTCTGGTGTCTCAAAGCTCCATTCCCACTCCCCTACACTTTGCCATTGCCAGCCTCCGAGCCCTTCATGGCCCCCTCTCTCAGTGCATGGGAACTAGAAACTGGCAGGTGAATCTCTGCTCTTACTGCAAAGAAAAAATTTCTTGCTCTTTTCCCTGTGAAGAACTTTGGAATCAGAAACCAAAAGCAGAGGCTGAAAGAAACAAGTTGCTCAGGCTCTTCTTAGCAGCAGAAGAATAGGAGCTTAAAGATCCACACCCTAACACCCCACATGCGCATTCGCTGCTCACAGAGCCTTTGGATATACCCCAGAGCACTCCTGGCAGAGACTCCATAGCCCTGTGTATTGGTGGGGAGCAGCTTTAGCTGTTGGGGGGGCAGCCCATCCAAAATAACTCATGTAGTTCTGCATTTTACCTTTCTCCTGCCAACAGCTTTTCGTCTGCCTGGCTTCAGGCTTACCTTCAATGAAAGCACCTCTTGGTGCCAGCCTTTCCCAGGAACCCCCATCCCCTCAACACATACACACAGCTCAGGCTATTGTTAGCCCCACCAATATTCCAAATGGTTCCTTCCCTCCACGTACACTCCAATAACTTCCACAAGCTTTGTTTCTGTTTCTCTTACCCTCTCTGCCTCTTTTATCTCCTCCCCTTCTCTTCTTGTTTCCTTCCTCTGTACACCAAAACTGCCCAGTGTTCTTCATTCCCCATACAACTCTGTGTCCTGTGCATGACGCACTCCTGCACTTACAGCAAACTTCAACACTGGGCGGTTTTTGGTTTGGTTTGTTTCTGGTACAAAGGTACACATGTCCCTCCAGCTATATTCAGCTGCGACGCAAACCAGGGAACAACCCCAACCTCCCTAACACACCCTTCTTTTCTGAGCCAGAGAAGAGAGGTATCAAGAAACACATGCCTCCTCATCCTTGCTGTGGAATGATCACTAAAGAGCATCAGCAGTGCCAACTCTGTGGGCTTTTTATTGGGCCTGCAGTTCCATAATCATTGGCCTATATCACACTGCAGCAGTCCCCCCCACCTCGTTTATTGCTTCCCCTTCCGATGCACCTGTTTGCAGAAATCATGGCCTGCTAATCAGGCTGGCCATTGGAAGTGCAGCTAATATGGGCTCTAATTTCATGAGAAGACCGGATTTATTAGAAACTATTGTCTTCCACCCTAATCCTGAATGCCCAGTCACTGAATACTCTGGCACTGTGTTCAGCTGGCCACTGGCCAGGACTAACTGGCAATTACGGTAGTTAGCCTGCTGTGCTTTAAGATGCTTGTTGGGAGAGGTTTGATCTGCCCGAAAAATAGCTATGCCATTTCCCTCATCCAATGGCATGCAGAGAGGGTGGAATAATGGCAGCTCATTGAATAACGACGAATACGAAAGGAGCAAAAGGCCCATCTAGGTCATGCTGAGGAACGTGGCTACGTGACAACAGTCCCCTGACACATCAGTAAAAGCATGGTCCATGTTGAAGTGTAGCCTTGAACAGAGCATGGTGGGGAGAATTTGAAGATGGTTGGGTCCTATCTATACTTTGGTCATGAGCTATTTTAGGAAGCCTGTCATATGGGAACAGAGTATTCCAACACTTGGTAGTTTATGTATCATGTATTTTCATACCTTTGAGGGCCAAAAGAGACCATCTTAGATCATCTCTTTCGACCTCATGTGCAACACAGGCCAGTGAGTTTCTCTGGTGCCCTTATGTTGAGCCCAATAACATGTGTGACTAAAGCCTATTTGCCATAAAGGCTCTTTCTCCAGACGTGCAGACAGCAGGAGATGGAGAATCCCTCACTTTCATTGGGATTTTGTTTGTTTCAGTGGTTATTTACCCTTTTGTACCTTATTTTTAATTTGCCTAGCTTTAATTTCCAGTGCTTCTTATTATACCTTTCTCTGCTAGATTAAAAAGCTCTTTATTAGTTGCTGTTTTCTCTCTGTGAAGGTACTTATACAACATAATCAAATCACCTCTCAATCTTCTTTTTCATGAGCTAGCTGTGCCCTAAAAGGCACCTACTCTTTCCATCTTATCCTCCAATCTACATATTTTTATTCCTATAGACAAAGGAAGAAATGAGTTGTCAATATAGCCAGCAAATGGTTAGTGGACACCCAAACCTGCAGGTGAAGAGTAGAGAACAACATTGCTCATATGCTGAGACCTCTGGAATGCCATTAGCTGTCTCACAGTTACTGTTTTCTCCTAGTTCCAAAGAGGTAGCCATGTTAGTCTAGTTCAGCAAAATAAACAAGGAGGTTGGTGGCACTTTAAAATTTTCTCCCACGAAAGCTCATGCAATAAATAAATTCGTTAGTCTTTTAAAGTGCCACCAGATTCCTTGTTTGTTTTCTCCTACATTGCCTGGACCAGAATTACCCTATACTGGCTAATTTTATTCTACATACATGCAAATATTTCTATCATGTTTTTCTAGAAAGGCCTTTCCTAGGACAACCAGGCCTAAGTGTAAACTAACTAGAACCTGCTAAATGCAGATAGTACAAATCTTTCAACTACCCCCAAGCAAACTTCTGACAGCCAAACCTCACAAGAGTCAGAAGTTTGCTTGGGGGTAGTTGAAAGATTTCAAATGAAACATACTCCTACTGAAAAACAGTATTTTGTCAAAAGTTTCCACAGCACAAGATTAGTTTTGGTGGAATTTTCCATCAGGAAACCTGAAATGAAACACTTCGTTTTGGATCAAGTTTAACATTAATCTCTGTATTTACATGAGCTACTGCTGTGCCTCATGGGAGCTGTAGTTTCAGTCCTTCATGCTTCCATTTACTCTTAAGAGCCCTGCTGCCATGAGGTGGGGGTGGGGAGACAGGAGTTGCAGTAGGCACTCCTCAAGGTGCACCATGACCTCTCCATTTTGCAATCAGCACTACTCTAGTAAAGCATGCCTGCTTCACACCACAAATGGTGGTGGGTATGTCTCCAAGGCAATCTGGAGCTGTGATTGTAGCCTGCGTAGACATACCTGAGCTAGGTGAGATGTTAGGCATGTGACTCTTTAATGAACAATTGGAAGTCCTTTGGATGCTCTGGTGACAAGCACAGCATAAGAACCTACAGAGAACTGAACAGAATGAAGTAATGCACAGAGCAATTGGAGCTGCAGCACAAGTGCTTGTGTTAGCAGCTGACAAGTTCTGTTTCTTGGCTTTCACTGAACAGCCAACCGAAGCACCGACACACTGGAGTTAAGTGGCTCAAGTTAAGGCCAGTACTCAATTAACTCTGCAACAAAGCCACGCCCACAGGAGATAATAATGGTAAGAAAGAGGCACCTCTCTGTGTCATCATGCTGCTCCACCTGGAACCACTTACTGGAGCTGGGTGACTAGCTCAACACAGTCTGCAGAATACTCATTACAATGAAATGTGCTTCCTCTCAGCTTGCTCCCCTTCTGAGACTGGTTTCCAGATAGCTTACTTTACTGGCAGGACATTCATAGAAACAGCAAGGCTTGGTCTACACCGGAAAGTTACATCAGCATAATTACATTGGTCAGAAGTGTGAGAAAACACGCCTCAGATGTAGCAACAATGCCAACAAACTCCCGAGGTAGACACAGCCACGTCAATGAAAGAGGGCTTCTGTTGAGTAACTAACATCATTTGGGGCGGTGGTGTTCCCACGGCAACAGAACAAGCCCTTTGATCTGCGTAGGCCGCTTCTATACTATGGGACTAATGTCAGCAAGTATAACCTCCACAGTTCAGACATGCCCAGTGGTTTACGCAAATATTGGAGAACATTCACCGAGATTTGGAACACTTTCCAAAATCTGATTTGAAGAGTTCCCCCCACTACCCCACTTCCAATCAGAAGATAGGAACAAATCAGTAACAGCCTGGTGCCAATCACCACCAACCAATGCAGTTCATATTTTGGATCTCAAAACTCATAACAGACAGCTTGTCAAATATCTATAAGGCCTAGAACTATTCTCTGAAATTACCTGGCAAAGCATTTTAATAACAAATAGGTTTGAGAAATTCTAATCTGCTTATGTATTATTTGCAAAGAGAGAAAGGGATGAACTTCAGCAAATCAATTACTCTGAGGATTATTTTCTCAGCTCTACTACCTATCCACCTTTGTAAAGTTGCTGCAAGATCAAAATCATTTTTTATACTACAATACCCCTTTGGAAGCTGACCAATAGTCTCTGCAAACATAGAAAAACCATTCAGTTTCAACCATTCCGGCATCCTAAAGGGCATCTGAACCAGCTTGGATAATAAAAGGACTGATTTGAAACACTTCCATAATGGGAACCTGTTTTTACTGTGGTTTGAAAAATGTAGGTTAATTTTAAGGTAACACACTGTTCTCATAACTACCTCTGCACAGCTTAGTTCCCAATGGGACAGGAGTGCTAAAATATCAAGAGGTGTTTCCAGGCTGCCCACATGGTATTATCTCATGAGAGAGCTTGTTCTTGTGAGATTTACAGCCTCACTCTGCAGACTCAAAATGTTCAGTTAAAAATACAAACTCTGAACTTTTCAGGTCCTCCCATCAGCAGCTGACAGGTGGCAAGTAGTTGCTTAAAGCCACTGGGATTCTAAAGCTTTGTATATTCCGAGTTTGTCTTCTGTGAGACACACCCAGTGATGTTGAATGGCTCTCTAAGAACTGTAAGTGCTTTATTATATTAGCTATCAAATTTTAAGAAGATCTATTTCCAATTACTGTAGATCAGAGTCCTCAAGACCTTGCCCTTTGGATCCCATTCATTGTACTGAAATATTACTGGATTCACTGACAACAACTCAAAGTCATTTTCTGCATAGAGAAAAACTTCTGCAAAGCAGCTGTGGGTCCTTTGGAAGTTGTCCGCCCATTTTCATCACATTGGTATTGTGTGCAGTATTGGATTGATAATAACAATGTATAACATAGCTCTCTGACAAAAGCTGTCTGTTTGGGAGAGTGATGTTTTGTATCACTCACAGGAAAAGCAGAGCATGGTTTTTGCAAGTCAGGGCAGTTCATGTGCAGGGATAGTGCTGTATACAGAGCTCAAGTCTTTGCAGGATCAAGATGCTCAGGCACCTTAACACTGAACTAGCAGGACCGCCACTGGGGGACGAAAAGGGAGTTCAGTCATTGGGCTCAACGCTTAGATTAACAGCAAAGATTATGTGCCATGTCCCTTGCTGTACTGCCAGCCCCACTCATGTCTTTGTAGAGGTTTGCAGACCCACACAGGCCCAGAGTCAATCTGAATCAGTTCTTGTAAAAGAAAAATAAAAGGATGACCACTGTATTGCAATTCAAGTCAAGCGAGGATACTGAAGCCACGCTGGATTTTTTTTAACTGCTCTACACAAATCAAGATGCTTGATTCTTGAAGTTGTTTGAAAAGAACTGTTTGTATCCTATGAATCATAGAATCATAGGGTTGGAAGGGACCTCCTGAGGTCATCTAGACCAACCCCCTGCTAAAAGCAGGACCACTCCCCCTAAATCATCCCAGCCAGGGTTTTGTCTAACCGGGCCTTAAATGTTTCTAAAGATGGAGACTCCACCACCACTCTAGGTAACCCATTCCAATGCTTCACCACCCTCCTGGCGAGAAAGTTTTTCCTAATAGCCAACCTCGACCTCCCCAGCCAGGCTTCAGCCTAAGTCAAGAGTTAATGCAAGAGCTAACCCAGGGGTAGGCAACTCTCGGCACATGTGCCAACAGTGGTACTCAAGCCCATTGGAAGTGGCATGCAGCACCCTCTGCACACCACTGAAATTGCCACTCCAGAAGGCTTCTTTTGGGGGCAGATGAGGCATAATGGGTCCCCACCATGCCCCAGGCGTACCACGAAAAGAAGTTGCCTGGAGTGGCTCCTTTTGGTGGCGGCATGCCATGGGCTATGTCTACACTGGGTAATTTAAGTCGATTTAGTGTATCTCCACTTAAAAATAAAGTCGACTTAAAGGGGAACTTAAAAAGTCGACCTAGAACGTCCACACTGGATGCCTAGGTCGACTTTGTGGGGCTTAGGGGGAGCTATGGCAGGTCCACCGGGGGCAGGGGAGCACCCCTTGCCCAATGCCAGGGGGCTCAGCCTTTGCCCCATTGTACCTAGGTACAATGGGGCAAAGGGGGACAGGGACCCTGGCAGGGCATAGGGGCAGGGTGGGCAAACTCTGCCCTGCCCTGTGGGGGGCATGCCAGGCTCCCCCTGTGCCCCCCCCCCGGCAGGGAGGGCATTGGTGTAGCCCTGGGGTAGCCCTAAGTCAATTTAGGGCTACCCCATGGCTACACTGGCTTAAGTCGACTCTAGGGAGTCGACTTAAGCCTTAGGTCTACTAGAAAGGAGGTTTAATAAAGTCAACTTAATTTTAATTAAGTCGACTTTATTTTCCTTAAGTCAACTTAAGAAAGCTGCTTAAGTCGACTTAAGGAAACTGTAGTGTAGACGCAGGGTAAATTAAGTCGACTTAAGCAAGCTTAAGTCGACTTAATTTACCAGTGTAGATGCAGCCATGAAGAGGAGCCACTACGGGCAACTTCTTTTTTGTGGTATGCCTGGAGCATGGCAGGGACACCCCATTCCCCATCTGCCCCTGAAAGGAGCCACTCCGGGCAGCTTCTTTCCATGGCATGCCTGGGGACCCATGATAGAAGCTGCTCCAGGTGGTTTCTTTCCACAGTGTCCCCCCAATACCCAGGCATGCTGCTGAGAGGAGCCTTTCCGGGTGGCTTCTTTCTGCCAGCGGCTCCTTTCAGCAGCATGCCTAGGAAGTGCCGCCCTCCCACCCAACTGCAGTCGTAGCCACTGCTGAATTTTGAAGTGGCTGCTGGGATTTTGGGGGGCTTTTTTTGGTTGAGGGGGCCACTGGCACCGGCTGATGGTAAGGGTGGAGGGGCCGGCATGGGGGCTGGCAAAGTTTGCCGACTCCCGAGCTAACCCTACAGCACAAGGGTTATCAGAGAAAGTACACAGCTATTGGCCCCTGAACTTCTGGTTCAGGCTAAACTCTTAGGTCTTTGTTAAGTGTTTATTTAGAGTCCAATTGGAATCCACTTGGGAACAATTTGTCCACTTAAAAACTGGTTGCTCATGTAGTTACACTCTTATCTGGTGCAGATCTCAGCAACAGCCTTCCAATAGGCACAGGGAGAGAAACTGTGCTTTTGAATCTTCTTTAACTGGCTGTGCCTGGGAAATATGCTTCCTACAAACAATATTTGCTACTATTACCAGGCATTTATCTAGTGCTGCAAATCTACCTGATGCTTTACAGGACACAGAGTAAGCCAAGTTCCTAGTCCCAAAGAGTTTGCAATCAGCCCAAAAAGCCACTGTTCATCTGGAGTCTCCGGTGAAAGTGTGTCTCAATAACGTGAGTGTTAGAAGCACTGAGAGAACACTGAGTTATCAAACACTGAAAAACTAGTCAATTCAGAGTTAAGTTCCAAGAAACTTAAAAGCACACATTGAAACCAGTGAAAATCAGCAGCTTCAGCTGAGTTTCACCTGAGATCTGTTCTAGAGAGGTAGCTGTGTTAGTCTGTACACTGCAAAACCAAACAGAGTCCTATGGCACCTTAAAGACTAACCAATTTCTTCAGGCATAAGCTTTCATGGACTGCAACCCTCATGCATCTGACAAAGTGGGTTGCAGCCCATGCATGCTTATGTCCAAAGAAATTGGTTAGTCTTTAATGTGTCACAGGACTCCCATTGTTTTTACCTGACATCTGGTAGTTGTCTGAAATGAGAGGCAGCATGCTATGGGGGATAGGAGGGCTAAGCAAAGGCCCAGGATCTACAAGCACTTAAGTTCTACTAACTGCTGACCTACTCACTTGCTCTGTAAACCTGGATGAGTTGAATCTCCTAGGCATGGGAACATTTCTAGCAAGGGGAAATTTTACAAAATCTTCTTACAAATTTCAGTTTAAGGCTTGATTATCACAGTGGCTTTAGGGGCTAAAGCCCTGGGCTAAAAGGGGGACCCTGCTGCCCCTCTGAAATCTGGCTCCATCCTGCAGGTGGAAGTGTTGCTGAGCCATGACCTCTGGCCCAAGCAGGCACTGTGTGCTTGGCCCCAAGACTGAGTTTGGGCCAACCTGCTCCCACGGCTAGCCAGGCCGTGGCCTCTGCCCCCGCAAGCGCCAGCCGGGACCCTCTCCAGTGCTGGCCAGGTCCCCCCCCCCCCCACCACTGAGTGTTAGCCCACTGATTGCTAGCAGGCAGGGCGCTGCTGCTGGGGGGATGGTACAAAAGTGGGCAGCCCCAGGTCCCCAGGACCCTTAATACAGCCCTGTGTACATTGATGTTGTGTTGCCCCTTTGAATTACTTCCTGCTCCTAGATGCAATGGACCCATTTGCACTAGTTTCACACTGACTCCAGTGGTTATTCTTGATTTATATCAGTGTAACTGAAAGCAAAATCCAACAATCCAGAATTAAGAGTACTGAATGTGTTTCATTTCCCTAGATAGCAGGGGCCAAGGATGCTGGCGTAAGCAGGTGCTTTTGCATTGACTTCATTGGAGCTGCACCTGTGTGGAACAGCGTAACATCTGGCCCCATGCATCAATATTCGCAAGATGGAGTCTCTGCCTTGATTAAAATATTTGACTTGGTGTCTGTTAAACTCTGCGAAAACATCCCTCTAAATACAGCTGGGTTGAGCAGCTGCATTAAATAAGCAGATGATTAGCCCTGTCCGAGAGGGACTGAGGAGGAGCAGCTTTGCCTCGCTTACACGATTGATAGATAAATCCTACATGCTGTCTGGGAAGAGGTTACACCTGTCTGTGCCCAAATGGCCATTCAATCACCAGAATTGATTTTTCCCACAGCCAGCTCAGCAAACTCGCATCTTTCCCCACTTCCTAGGCTCTTGCTTTGTGCAAGAGAAAGGGAACATAGTGCAAGCTTTTTAGGAGCTCTTCTCGAGCCCTCCTTCCCTTCCCAATGAATTACAGACCTCATCTCGACCACTTGATGTGCCAGACACAGTAACGGAGGCTTAACAGATTACAGCTCTTCATGGGTTTTGGTTTCCATCGCTAGGCTGAGGGGAATGGTTGGCAGATCAGCCTGTTCATCCAACAGAGCAAACTGAGTGTTTGTGCTGCCACAAGGAAGCCTGGCTGAAGAGGCTCTGTCTCCTGTTACAAGGGGGAGATTTGGGAGAGAGAATTTGTTTCATAGTGGGATAAGCAGCATTCAGCAGTTGTGCTTGGAAAGGGGAGGTTTGACCTAAAGCTTCCAGTGCTGACAAAAGGAGGGCAGCTATCTGATCTGTTATAGTGCTGTCTATACCCTTATCTGACATGCCCTACTCTCCAGGTACGGACTATAGACAACTCTCTAACCACCAGCTGCACAAGAGCAAGAAGTGCTATCATCTACCCCACCTCCAGATGGGTTAGGTGCTTCTCATAATCCTGACTCAGTGTGCAATGGAGCAGAACAGGGACCCAGTTTCCTGTAAGGACCCCCACCCCCCTTTTATTTTAATTTAAATCCTAAAATGTTTTCCAGAATGAGGGAACCTCCCAAAGGGAATAAAGTCTCCTGGAATGACTGACTGTCATGCCAATAAAAATCCAGGCCTCTAGGTTGACATCAGTATCTGGTGATTGAAAATGGGCTTCTGGCCTTCATGCAAAGGTTCTCCAATCAATCAACTTGAGCTGGTCACTCATCTCTGCTGAATGCATTGCCCTGGTAGCAGAAAATATACTGATCTAAGGGTCAGATCTTGCACCCACTGAAGTCAGGGCAAGAGGTGGGGGGGTTGCCACTGACTTCAGTAACTGCAAGATCAGGTCCTAAGACAGGAAGAGGAGTGTCTTCAATGGGACAGGAATTTTCCTTTGCCAGAGAGGGTGTAAGAAATGCCAACGTGTCTGACTTAGCCCCTGTCAAAACACCAGAGACACATTGGGCACCACAATAATTCCCTGGCATTTCAAGATCTTTGTATTTGCAGGGGAAACTCCATTTCTCTCTGCATATTGTGAGCAACATTTGGCACTGAATCTGTAGTCATGTAAGAGGCAGTGCAACAGCTTGGCAACAGCATACAGCAGCATAGCAAGGAATTGCTTGAGATTATGCTAGCCAGATCTTGGAATTGATGAGCAAACCACTCTATGTAAATAGAAAATGGCATTCCAGTAAGGCCAGGAAGAAATACTAATACATCTCCTTGTTATTACCTTGATGAAGTGTGAGGCTGGTGAGAAAAGGTTCCTCATTCAATCAATTAGGTAGTCCCTCACCAGAATGGTGATTGGCACTGTGCAAACACCTAACAACGTTAACAGAGATACATAGTTGCTTTGTAATAACAATGGCAGGTCAAAACTGAGGTATTTAATTTTTGCTCAGTGCTTATGCTTTGGTGATATTCCCATTTTACAGAGGCTCAGCCAGATTAAATAACTCACTGAAAATCAAGCCAACCAGTAGGAGATAAGGAACAGAATTCAAGTCTCCTCACTAGTGGGCCTGTGCCTAACAACTAGAGCACACTTTCTCTTTAGAGCGCATGCTTGGAACTGAATGGGAACATTTGGCTGCTTTTCCAGGCCTGGGTCATTGCTGATGTATCGCAAATAACCTGGAGTCTTACACCTGTCACCAAAGCAATTCTATGCCCCAGCTAGGGAGCTCCACTGACACATTAAACCCCTGAAAGAGACACCGATGTATGTAAATGAAGCCTTTGTTACAGATTTGCTCCTCATGTGTTGCTCTTCATCCTACCAACCTCCTGGATTGTTTGCTGCCATTTTCTTTGCCTCATAGGATGCTTTGAGTCATTATTCTCTTCTCTAGTTGATCCCCACTTCTCCTGGATGTGAGAGTTTTGGTGTGCATTCCCTAATTTCTGTTGCTGTATTATGCTGAGTCTGAATCCCATCAGGAAAGTGACTATAGCATATGTGCACACACACCCCTCAGCAAAGGGGTACTAGCTTCTCATTCTGAACTGAAACACATCTGTCCTTTGTTTTCTGCAGAGAGGCACTGTAGTGAAGTTAACTTATGTACTTTTACACCATCCCTGCAAGAACCCGGCAATGTTCTCCATTATTGCACCTCAGTTAAACAAGTCCTTTCCTGTTACTCTAGCCCCTCCCACGCCCCTCCAGCGTGGACACCTCATCCATTGCAGATGGTGGAATTCTGTCCCCCCAGGCCCAGACGAATTTGTGCAGCTTCATATAGGGTAGTGGACCAGCCTTTAAAGCTCTGGTTCTGGCTTTGCTGTTTACTTGCTGTGATCTGGGCAAAGGCATTCCACAGCTCTGTGCCTCAGTTTCCCCCTTCTGTGTATTTACACCTCGTGGGACTATTGTGAAGCGTTATAGGTATTTGTAAAGCATGCTGATTTATTCTGCTAAGGTTCCTCAGACAGCCTTGGGTGTTGATCACAGCAAGTCATCATCCAAAGTGAATCAATACCCAATGATGGCGCTGGAGCAGCTCTATCGCTGTGAAGCTACCCCTCCACTGTATGTATCCAGTGGAGATGAGACATTGTGTTGCAGCCAGAAGTGATTCCCCTTGGGTATGGTTACAAGCAGGGTTGCCAACCGTCTGTAAATTTATGGACAATCTGTAAACAGGTTTGCAAATTTCCTGCTGTCCTGAGTCCATAATTAAAGGAAATGTCCATAAAAATCTCTCCCTCACTCAGCCAGCAGCTGCCTGCTGTGCCACTTCTACTGTTTCCCCAGGTAGCCTCCTTCTCCTACTCTCGCTGCAGCTCAGCAGTCCCTGGGCAGTCCATCAGCTCCTGCCTGGCCCCCAGACACTGGCCTGGGCAGTGGGCAGGGGTAGATGGGGGCTGGCTGACAGACGGCTGGGGAGGAGTGTCAGGGACTCAGACTCAGTCAGAGGAGAACTGGGAGAGAATAGGAAGCAGAGCAGCCCAGTCCCCAAGGCAGCCAAGTTCCGACTCTCTGAATCCAGCAGCTCCAGTCTCAGAGCTAAGCTAGTGAGTCAGGGCCTAAAAGTGTAGGAAATGACTGGGAGTGGGACCAGAGGCGTCGTTATCATCGGGCTGGCAGGGCGCCAGCCCCGGGTAGAAAATCCTGAGCCCCGAATCTATTTTCCCCAGCAGGCACATGCGCACCCAGGCAGAACGCTGCGTTCCACCCAGGGGCCCCAGCGAAGCTGCAGACTCCTGCTGTGGCCAGGCTGGGGAGATTCAAATCTCCCGCCCTGAGCATGCTCAGACAGAGCGCGCTCAGGGTGGGAGCGGCCTGGCCCAGAAGCGGCTCTGCCGGCCGTCCCTGCAGCTCTGAGCTTCCGGCCAGGTAAGGGGGCTGGGAAGGGGCTGGAGGGAGGCCTGGAGAGGGGTGGAGGGGACAAGGAGACTGGTGGGGGCTGGGGAGGGGTGGAGGGGATTATGGATGGCTGGAGGGGGAGTAGGTGGGGGGCTGGGGAGGGATGGAGGAGGTTGGGGGACGAGTGGGGGCTAGGGATGGAGGGGCCTGGGGAGGTTTGGAGGGGGTTTGGGGGCTGAAGGGGGGTGGAGTGAAGATGGGGGAAGCTGGGGAGTTAGGAGGGCTGGAGTGGGGGTTTGGGGGCAGGGGTGGGCTGGGGGCCACAGCCCTGGATCTTTTTGCTATCCAGCAACGCCCCTGAGTGGGACTGGACCGGAGCTGGGACCTGGAGGGCGGTCACAAAGGCTGAGACCCCCACAGCACAGCATAGCAGGGAAGAGAGCTGAGCCTGGAGTCAGGGCTCTGCTGCCCTGCAGCTGTGGATCTGGCTCAGTATGCCAGCTGGGAGTGGGGTGGCCAGCGTGACATTGTGACATTCTGATATAACGATGTTATTGTGTTGTTTATGTTGCTTTTAGTGATGTCAGTAAAAAGTTTACCGTGTTGGTAAAAAGAAATAAATCAACTTCAGCTCTTCATGTCAGTGAAAATTAAACTGCAAGGTGGGCAGGCATGGTTACAAGCCAGAAGAGCTACATCTTACATCTGCTTAACACATACAGGAAGGAGCGAGCTTCTCAGGTGATGTACCATGCAACCAGTTTTGCTGCCAAAAATGTCTGCAAGACTGGACAGAAAAAGCTACGCATACTGTCTTGCTTGGAATAGTGGGGTTACATGAAAAGGGCCTCTGATCAACCCTTCCTTTTTTCCTTTCTTCTTTCCATTTATTTGCTCTGCTCACAAAGGCTATGTCTACACTGGCAAGTTAGTTCGAATTAAGGAAGCTTAATTCGAACTAACTAAAGCCATGGCTACACTAGGCTTTAGTTAGTTCGAATTAAGGGCTTCCTTAATTTGAACTAAGAAGTTCGAATAGGGTATTCGAACTAAGGGGTTAATTCGAACTAAGTAGTTTGAATTAACCAATGTGGCCATGTTAATTTGAACTAATTTCTTAGTTCGAATTAACCGGCCGTTGAAATGAATGGGGATCGCTAATTCGAACTAAGCAAGTGCTTGCTTAGTTCGAACTAACATTCCAGTGTGGCCATGCTAGTTCGAATTAAGCTAATTCGAACTAACTATAACTAGTTTGAATTAGTTAGTTCGAACTAACTAATTTGAACTAATTTTAGTAAGTGTAGACATAGCCAAAGGCATTAACCCTGATCCCTTGTGTCGGATCTGGGCTGACCTTTCAAAGCATGGAACGGGTATGAGGAGCTTGTTATGGTTGTATTTGTTCAGCTATATTCCTGCCCCTTAAGGACTGTTGACAACGTGCTCCTTTGTAACCAGAGGCTAAACCCACAATCAACACAGCCAAGGCATCTGCAGGGCTTTATCAATAGGCTGTAAGAAAGAAGAAAAACTATGGCTTATCATGACTGACACCTTCCTCAGTGTTATCACTGACTTACACATGAAAGTGTTTGAAGAAGGTGTCAGGACAAGCTATTTTCACTCCCTAGTCCCCACAGTTGTTTTGATGTTTCACAACTTTCATGTCTGTTCAGTACATCCATAACAGAGGCAAAAACATTCAGGCATTACACAAAATAGAAGAGTGACTGTAACTTTGTCCTCTGTGCATTTTACACTGAACAAGAGCAGACAGTCTTAGACAGTGTTACCAAGAGAGGAAAACAAATAAGGAGTCCTGTGGCACTTTTATAGACTAACACATTTATTTATCGCATGAGCTTTTGTGGGAGAAGACCCCACTTCATCAGAGGAAAGCTACTGTTAATGTTTCTTTGCAGCAAATGCTCCCCTTGGGCAAAACCTTGGACTGCTATCTCAGTCTGATCAGGTCTGGATGGGAAAGTTCAAGGAAGGCAACTCCCAAGGTTGAAAAGTCAGTAGATAACCCTCAAGAAACTAGAGGGATCTCTGCAGAAGGAAGATCTGATCTGTTGTCACTGGTATGTCTGGGGGCTAGGGGAACTATTCATTGAGGTGGAAAACAAGGGCATGGCCACTTGTGAACATTAAAGATCAGCAAAACAAACAAGGAGTCTTGTGGCACTTTTAAAAACTAACAAATTTATTTATCACATGAGTTTTCGTGGGAGAAAATCCCACTTCATCAACATGTTCCACAGAAAGAAGTGAGGTTATTATCTCAGCTGTCCAGCATCAATCTCAGTTTGGGCTATTGTATTTTGTTTCCCATAATTCCTCTGCAATTGTCACTGGATGTTATATTTCACTCCCTGTCCCAAACGGCTGAGCGGTGATTCTCTCTGCACTCCCTAAAAGGTCTTGTGTTTAACCCCAGAAGTGGTTGCATTCCATGGATGAATGAAGTATTATTTATATTGCAGTAGTGCCTATCAACCTTAGGTACTTCTGTGGCTCCCATCACACAGTCTCTGTGTATTTCATAATGTATTTGTCCTCATAACCCTTCTTTGTGGGAAGGCAAGGCTACTATCTCCATTTCACAGACAGGAATATGGAGGCACAGAGAAACAAAGTGAATTGCCAAGGTCACAGGGAACAGGGAACTGAATGAGGATCTCACAATGAACTAGCCTTTTTCCTAGGAGCTCAAGTCACGACCCAGGACCCTGTTGTGCCAGGTGATGTCCATAAACATATCAAAAGAGTCACTCTTGCCCCAGCAAGCTTCCTGTCTAAGTACAAAACAAGAGCACAGCTGGATACAAATTGACTGGGAAGCACAAGGGAATAGCGAAGCAATGCTGGCTCCCCCTGAACTAGCATGGAAAGCCAGTTCACTGCTTTCAGTACTGTTACGTAAAATGCGACTGAGAGCTGCTGGGATGAGCTGACTGGCCCACTTGAATAAGAGCTCTGCTGCATCTCAGGACCCAGTCCTGTGAGGTGCAGGAGGACAGTGATCCTGTGCTCTGCTCCTCATAACATCAGACTCCAAACTCTCAGCAAAGCAATCTCCAACGCCAGGTTGGGTGGGCCAAAGAGGACTTGTGGCCAACAGCCACTCTTAGCAATGGGTCATTGTCCTAGTATAGACTGACCCAAACCAAGGGACACAGATTGAAACATGCCAATGCCTCTCCAACCTCTGCTCCTCTCTGAAGGCCTTCCACAGTGAAAGCTCAGTAGGCTTGACTGTCCCTTCCCCAGGAATGTCTGGTATTTAGAGAGCTGGCCCAAGGGTTTTTGGCACCCTAGGCAAACTATGATTTTGGTGCCCCCTTCCGCATATGTTATGAGAGATAACATATTAATATATATAAAATTTAAATAGAGAAAAAAAATCACTTACATCTAATTTGGCACCCCTTAAAGCCTGATGCCCTAGGCGACTGCCTACTTCACCTATATCGTTGGGCTGGCCCTGGATATTAAACATCACAGCTCTCCCATTAAACTGGTATGCTTCTCAGACTCGCTTCTCTCTCCAAGTACTTAGCTGGGACAGGAATGAGATAAAACAAACAAGGACTATGTCTACACTAGGAAAAGTTCGGTCGACTTTAATTCGACTTAATAAGGTCAACTTTAAGTCGACTTAAAGTCGACCTTATTAAAGTTGACTTAACAAAGTGGACTAAGTTAACTTAACTTTAAATTGATTTAGTCCACTTTGTTAGGTTGACCTAACCACTCTTAAGTCAACGGTTACTCCACATCCACACCATCCTTAAGTCGACTTAAGGAGTCTATTTAAGGGTTAAGTCGACCTAATGAGTGGTAGTTATAAAGTCGACTTAAGCTTTCATTAAGTCGACTTAAGGAATTTCTTAAGTCGACTTAATGAAAGCCTAATGTGGACGTGGCTTAATTTAAGTAGACTTAAGTCTCCTTAAGTCGACTTAAATTGCTAGTGTAGACATAGCCCAGGAGTCTGGTGGCACTTTTAAAGACTAATAAATTTATTTATTGCATAAGCTTTTGTGGGGAAATCACTTTCAGTTTGGTGGCTGAACTCCAAAATCTTCAGAAAAAAAAAATTGGGAATGTTTTGAACTGAAAACATTTCAAATAGCCTAGTTTCGCATTCAACTGATCTTTGGCTCCTGGTGGTAGATGTGCTGATGGGACGATTGATGATGTGGGTGGGTTTTGAGTTCTTACAGAGAATTCTCTCTTGGGTGTCTGACTGATGAGTCTTGCTCACATGCTCAGGGTTTAACTGATTGCCATATTGGGAAGGAATTTTTCTCCAAGGCAGATCGGTAAAGGCTCTGGGGTTTTTTCACCTTTCTCTGTAGCATGGGACATGACTCAATTGCTGGTGGATTCTCTGTACCTTAATGTCTTTAAACCTTGAATTGAGGACCTTAATAACTTAGTCATAGGTTAGAGGTTTATTGCAGGAGGGGGTAGGTGAGTTTCTGTGGCCTGCATTGTGCAGGAGGTCAGACTAGATGATCATATCAGTCCCTTCAGACTTTAGAGTCTATGGGTGCGTCTACACTGGCAACTTAGGTTGATTTAAGGATGCTTAAGTCAACCTACAGAAAGCTGCCTCCACACTGGGTATTTATTAAGTCGACTTAAGCTCTTCCTTAAGTCAACTTAATAACACCACCTCTGAAGGTCAACTTAAGAAGTCGACTTAAGGCTTAAGTTGACTTAAATTCAGTATGGACGGGGAATAGCACTAAGTTGACCTTATTAAGTCGACTTAAAGTCAGTGTGGATGGCTATGTCTACTGTTAAGTCAACTTAACAAGGTCGACTTAAGTCAACTTAAAGTTGACTTTGTTAAGTCGACATAACAGAGTCAATTTAACTTTTACAAGTGTAGACATAGCCTATGAGTCTATGAAACAAAAACTGAAAAACTTGCGTGGGGCAAATGAAATGAAATTTAGAAACAAATGAGTGAAATGGCCCCATTTTGGAAACACTGAAAAGAATCATTTTCCAAAAAATGTTCCTTATTTTTTGTTTGGCAGAAGCTATTTGCTGAATTCGACCCAAATTTGTGAATAATTTTGGTTGCCCCAAAACTGCATTTTTCAGAGAATTTATCATTTACCAAAAAAAGTTCCTTCAGCTCTTCTCAGAAACCAGAAGACGAATGAAAAGACCTGGATATGTTGTGGTTTTGTTTTGTTTTGTTTTTTTCCCTAAACCTCATTTTTAAATCAATCTCATCATTTTTGGCTGATACTCTCCTCTCTGTGTTTTAGGAATAGGAGAGATATTAGAGAAAAATCCCCTTTGTACTTTAAGTTCTTCAACATCTATCTCAGTGGAGATTCTATGAGACCAGAAAATAAGCCAAAGGTTAGACCATGTCTTAGCACTGGGAATATCCCTTATAGCCTTGAATCTTCAGACATGTGGGTTCCCTTCTGTGTAGGGAAGAGAAGCTGTTCCTAGTTCCCTACTCCATTGTAAAGTAAAGACGACTATTTTCTGTTAGACAACAGAGTCCTGTGGCACTTTTAAAGACTAACAGATTTATTTATCGCATGAGCTTTCGTGGGAGAAAATCCCACTTCGTCAGACGCTTTGAAGATTTTCTCCCACGAAAGCTCATGAGATAAATAAATCTGTTAGTCTTTAAAAGTGCCACAGGACTCTGTTGTCTTTCTACAATAGGCTAAGACGGCTACCTCTTTGATATTTTCTGTTAGTAACAGTTGCTATCAGCTGCTGGGTTGCAGTTTTTCGGGAGATTGTGTTTCAGGGATGAAGAGATGATATTGCTGTGGGGAAGGGACCTGGGTGGCTGCTGTTCTGGGTAGATAGTTTTGCAGAGGACTGTATAAGGTTTGGAGGGATGGGACCAGAGAAGGATTTGCAAAATGTAAACAAGGCTGTTAATTCTCTAAAGTACCAATTTTCAGGCGGATTCAACAGGGAAGAGCTTGCAGTAAAAAGTTAACTAACCATAATGCTCTTACTCCAAGCGCAAGAGAACGCTAAAGCCTCTTTTCTTTGGTTTCATTTTAGGAAAGAATTAAGAATTGCATGGGTCTGTGGCATTTCCATGCTTTGTGGCATGAACCGTGTGAAGATATGTATGTGTCAGAGCCCTCTAATTCCTAAAAAAGCTGTAAGAGTCCAGCAGAGCTAAGCTTTCTGCATGGCTCTTTGGAGTACCGCCGGTCATGTTTATAACATAGCCTCAGTGTCAAAAACAAACATGTGCTGGGGAGAGGAACTGAAGAATGACAAAGACGGGCAATAAAAGGAGCAAGGCGAGGGCCCAGTAATGGTGCCGACAAACTGTGGAGCGAGGGGCAGTTGGGAGGGAAAGAATGAAGTGATTTGTGCAGCTCAGTGAGCCTCTTTCTCTAGTTCCCCACTGCGGAGGGCTTGGCCCCTGGATTCCCAAGTATCTACATGGAGGCAGATTTTTATTAGACCCATTTAATCAGCTTATCACAGGCAATTAGCTTCATTACTTAGACTCCCCCTAGAGCAGCATACAGATCTGGAATGCTTCAACACCATTGACTTAGTGACTTGTGTTTCTCAAGCCAACAAACAAGACATCCTGGAATTAGAAATCCAAATCTAAGCAGCCACCAAAGGAGAGGCAGACATGATATGTCTGGCCAAAATCCTGATGCGCATGGCATGGTACCATGGAGCTTCCATCTTGGGCTGGCACAAGGAGTCTAGGGTTGGATCAAGAGCTGATCAGTTTCCATCATGGAGTGGCTGGTGAATGGGCACTTTTCAGGCTCCCCAGAGCTAGCAGTTTATTGCAAGCTTCCGCCCGGGAGGGATCATATGTAAGAGAAGGGCAGGAAGGGTGACTGCTATGAGTACAGAGTGACGGGATGGCCCGATCATCACAGATGGAGTGGGAGTGAGAGAGGGTCCCCTCAAATCCATTTCTACACAAGTCACAAAACACTTGCTAGAGCAAAAAGGGCTTTTGAGGCTAAGAGAAATGCAGTCTGGCACTCTGCTGCCTTGCTCCTTCTTCAGTCATTTATAACTGTACAAAGTGATGTAAAATGCTACCACTGGTGTGAGTGGAGCACCAGAATCCTGATTTGGAAGCATTATACAATCCTTCCTCCCCCAGCATGAGGGTAAGGCACATGGCCTTGGAATCTATGAAACAAGGAGAGAAGCTGGCACAGCATGTTTTTTGTTTTCTCTTTATCTTTTTTACATACTCCACTCCCTGCAGCTCAATGTCATGTTACCTAGTGAGTCAAACTGTAGTATAAGAACGACATTGCATTAGGAGACCTCCTTCTTACTTCAGCTTGTTCATGAATTCAGCCTAGAGCAGAATTTTGCCCAGGTTTTGCAGAGAGAAGATTGCATTTCTACTAGTTACCAGAAGAGCCTGCGAGTGAAGATGCATTAGTCTGGTCTCTGATGCTGACTCTCTAAGCCAAACCTCGGAGCCTGTCACGGTTCATTTTCCGGTGCATCTGCCCCACAAACATTAATTTTTCATACAGAATTCTTTTGTGCTTGATGGATGTGGCGGGAAAATCTTTCCCAAACAGGAGAGAGGATTTTTTCTCCCCTTGTGGATGTTTTTAATAACATTAATCATCTGCAAAAGGCTTATTCCTTTCTGACCTCAGAACAACTCCTGGTTAGTGCATTCCACCCAGGCCACAAAACCAGTTTGAATTACTTCACATAGGCAGTCAAGAAGTTTTCCATAACAATGCACAATTAACCAAGCCAAAGATCCTGTGAGATGCTCAACTACCTCATACTGTCACTGACTTTGATAGGAATGGTATATGCTCAGCACCTCTCAGGATAACACCCAGAGTGCCTTGTGCCAGCCATGTTTCCATCAACCTATCAGATATGACAGAACTGCTTCAGACAGTGAGCAGTCTCCCTAATTCTCAGGCATTTCCTTCCATCCTCTCTAGTGTGAAGAATGCTGCAGCCTGTAGGACAACCTTGATTGTCCTGTGCCGCTTCGCAGTCGTTTAAAGATGCTGTGTCAGCCAGCATTTCCGATGCGTGTGACTGGCTCTCATTTTACTCGGGATGCCTGGAGCAGAGTAGGAAGAGTAAACATGCATTCTGAATGTTCCATCGCAGGGCAGGCAATCGAGGTGATAGGCCATGCCTCAGTATCAGGGCTTGTGCCTTCGCTCCTGGCTGCTACTGCTGGTTCCCTCACATGGCCACAGGGCTGTCAGCCCTACACCCTAAGGACACGTGAGGCATGCTCAGAAAACCAGCTGATATACACTCTAGTGAGGCCACTGAGGCATTTCTAACCTGGCTTTTTCCAGGGTGGCTGGGAGTGGGCATTACTAAATACAAGTTCCAAAGGGGTGGCCATGTTAGTCTAGTTCAGCAAAACAAACAAGGAGTCCTGGGGCACTTGTAAAGACTGACACATTTCTTTATCGCATGAGCTTTAATGTGAGAAAATCCCACTTCGTCAGACGCTTAACAAAATACAATTATCCCAGGGCAAGCGACTCTTGATACTGCTCCAACAGGGCTGTGCCCTGTACTGCACAGGCATGGACTGCTGCAATGTCAAGCCCATTACGCAGGACCGCAAATCCACACTTACGTGCAGAAATCACTTGTTTCTTGGCACAACACTCAGTCATGCATCTTACTTGTCCTTTGTGTGTGTAATGGCTGATTTGGGCAGACATGCCACCCTGGTATTAGTGCATGAGAACAAGTCATTCCAATGCACATCTGACTCCTGAAAATCGGGTGCTGTGTGACTGGTTCAGGATCAAAGAAGTACATAAACATAGTTAGCAAGAGAACTCAGGCCCTGACTTGCTGTCTGCTACTTTAGTTGCTAGACCAGCAGTTCTCAACCACTGTGTCGGGCCACCTTACTGTGTTGCCGCAAAGCAGTAAGTATGCCATGGAGAGCCAGGGAGATGGCTGGATTTGGCCTGTAGGGTCTCAAAATGGCACCAGGTGTGTCATGACCCACAAAAGGTTGAGAGAACCACTGTGCTGGACCACACTTTCTTCCATAGACAAGAGCAGAAAAAATTAAAGGATTGTCCAAAATGGAAAATGACATTGTGTTAGGGCTTCTCTGCACTGCAGAGTTCACTCAGGTGATGCCCCTAACTTGAGTGACACACACACACACACACACACACACACACACACACACACACACACA
>ML686206.1:18453-70819 GCA_007922175.1 Pelusios castaneus | reverse complement strand
CAAACAGGGCAGCTCCCATAATACTCAATTTCACTGCTCTGCTAGAGCAGTGAAATTGACATATTTGACAGCTCCAATGTCCCAGAGTGGCCCGGTTTGGCACTCTGGGACATTTCCGGAGGCTGTCAACAGTGCAAAAAGCATCCACACAGGCTGGACCACGGAACAACTGTTCCGTGGTAAGCCTTACCACCCTTGTTTAGGTGGTTTACATGTTGCACGGCAAGAGGGCTGTTGCCACGCAACAAGAAGCTTTAGTGTGTGGACACTTTGATTGTTATCGCACGGTAAGGAGCCTTACCGCACAATAACTTTGTAGTGTGTACAAGGCCGCAGGTGCAGATAGGTGCCAGAACCCCTGATCTGCATGATGGCTGAAACCAAGGGCTTGACTTATTTCATCATGTGGGATGATCCCCTAAGTGGCTTCCTGCTGTGTTAAACCCCTGAGCACCTTGGAAAGGCTGGGCTAAGTGACTGCCCTAAGGCCACACAGGAGGAAGAGCAGGGAATGGAACCCAGGCATTCTAAGACAGAGATTGCCTGCCCCTCCCTCAAACCACTGAGCTAACCATCCATGCATAGGTGTGCTGTTGCAACAGCACCTCCCTCTGGCCAGGCAGAGCATTGCACCAGAATTCACAGTCTGACTGGGTGGTGAAGTCAGTTTCTCCTGCCTGAGTCCCAGTGGGGTGTGGGTTTTCTCAGGGTCAGCTGAGCCTAACACCCCAGAGGATCTGGCAACCCCCTCAGTTCTTAAGCCTCTGGTAGGCCACCAGGGTTCCACCAGTCCAGTGGGTTCCAGATCAAGTTTCTTAAGTCAATCAGCAGAATCAGGACTCAACAACTCTGGCTGTGCCCTGAGCACCTTCCTACTGTTCTTGGTATCCATAGGCTTTTCAGCCCGTAAAGCTGGTCATCACATCTCAGGATGCTGTCCCTGCACAGCTTCTCAGCAGCTTCCTGGCAGGGGTTCCCTTCACCAACTAGCTTGCTCCTCTGTCAGCCACCCTATCCCTGCCCCTTTGCTTCCTGACTCTTCTGTCTTCCTAGCTGCTGAGGGGTTGCTGGCCAGCAGTATCTGCATTCACCCCCTAATTACTGGGCCCCTACAGGCAAGGCCGGATCAAGGCCCACGGGTCCTGGGCAATGTTCCCTCTAAGCTGATGATGCAGCTGAGCAAATTATGGTACTTGCTGAGCAGCAATTTGTGAGGCGTGGTGTCTCATGGGCAATGGTTTTTTGGCACCAGAAGTATCAGCATGCCTAAGTCCCTTAATTCAAAAGAAATGCATAGATATTGTCTTTTTGTTCGAATTTTAATAAAAATGTTAAACAAATAATTATTTATTATTATTTATTAATTGACTAAACAAATGTGAGACGATGACACTTGCTGCCTATCTAGCCTCTACCGTCATCTCACCGCACAGTTTTTGTCACATTTCCAGAATACGTATACAGAGTCACGGTCAGGCTCAAAACCAGCAGTTAGATATGATTTGCTGCGCATTAGCATGTCTAGATGAGAAACTTCCAACCTGTTACGAGACTTTGTCTTTATATTGTTCATTAGACTGAAGCCTCACTCAGCATCCGCACTAGATGGTTGAAATGTGCCACATACATCAACCAACTGGGCCAGGAATGTGAACTTATCATCTGTCAGTGTATAAGTGACTGTCTATGAACTTTTTTAGTGTAGCAGACATGTTCTGCCTTTTATTACCCAACTCACTGAAGCTACCATCCACTCGTCCTTATTCTTTATTACTCATAATTCCTTTCCTTTCAAACCTCACAATACAATCCTTCAAATGAAATAATGAGTGTCACAACAGATCACAAAGCCACATCATCAGAGCAACCACATTTCCAGCATATAAAACTTCATGGAACAACAACAACAACAACAAAATCAAATTTCATAATGTGTCAACCCATTTTTAGTAAAAAGAATCCTTCCATGCTAGCAGAAAGCAACTCAGAATGCAATATTCTTCAATATCATGAATGTTGTTCAAGGACTAGCAACGTCACAGAATGAACTAGGAAATAAACAATAGAGTTTCACCAGAGTGGAAGAAAAGAACAATTTCAAATGACTACTTTGTGTTCTGACTGAGTCCCCTTAACCCTTAATAACTGGTCAGCTCTAAGCCTCAGCTGGGCAATTGACTGCCTTCACTTTTAACTGGATACTTAACACCTAATGTTTCCAGACATTATCAGCATTCAGCACCATCACCTATCACCTCTTTGAAAAGTGCAAATGTATGATGCTGGGGCTATGTACACATGACAAACTTGTCCTGCAATAAGCTGCTGCGGTACAAGGAAAGCGCTATAAATACAGCGCTTTTGTGTGTGTACATGTGCTCCTTGTATCGCACGTGTGAAGCTCCTTTGCGATACAAGGAGCAGTGCATGGTGGGCACCTGTCCCACCATGCACTGCCCACAGCCAGCCTAGTCCAGCTGCAGGAGCCACCAAACCTCGCAGCTCCAATAAAAGTCGAAATTGACATATTTGACAACTCCAATGTCCCAGAGTGGCCTGGATTGGCACTCTGGGACATTTTCGGTGGTTGTCTATTGCGGAAAATCCATCCACATGAGCACTACCGCGGAACAGCTGTTCCGCAGTAAGCCTAACCACTCTTGATTGGAGTGGTTTAACTGTTGCGGGGCAAGAGGGAGTTGCGGCGCAACAGGGAAAATGATCGTGTGGTTGCTCCAAGCTTTATTGTGCGGTAAGGAGCCTTATAGCGCAATAAAGTGATCATGTGTACATGGCCTGAGAGTTGCTGAGTTTTTACAAAACTTTGTAGCATTTGCAGTCTTCTAAATTAATCTGCTGCTCAGCCCACACGCCCCTGCTGCCAGTCCCAGTGCTCTCCCCGGCAGCCCCGGCTAGACACCACTGCCCACCCACGCAGCCCGGCTCCCTATTTCCTTCCCCACCCTCAGCACCAGCTCTCCTCTCGCCTGGTCCCTCTCACCTCATCAGCTCTGGCTCTTCTCTCCCTGCCAGGTCCCCTGTCTCCTTCCCCACTCTCAGCATGCTCTCCTCTCACCTGGTCCTGTCTTTCCCTGTCACCTCATCAGCCCTGACTCTCCTCTCCCTGCGCAAGGCCCTGGATCCCTGGGCAGGTGTGCGACGGCTGCTGTGCACCCACGCAGCTTAGAGGGAACATAGGTCCTGGGGCTGCCCACCATCATGGGCCCCCCATTACCACCTCTCCATGCCGGGGGGTGGAGTCATGGGCTCCAGGGGCCGGGTTGGCCTAGCACTGCAGAGAGGGGTTGGGAGGCTGCAGCCAGTGCTGCAGAGAGAGATTGGGGGGGCTGTGGCAGGAGTCATGGGCTGCACTGCTGCAGGGGGAGGCTGGAGAGGATGGGGGGATGCAGTCCAGCAGTGCTGTGGGGGACTGGGGAGAGGCAGGCCAGAGGCAATCCTGCCCTGCTCCCAGGCTGGCTTGTCTGGACCAGCCAGCTCGGGGGCTGGGTAGGCAGGCTGAAAGTGAGTGACAGCAGCCTGACACTTGGGCTGGCAGGGCTGGATTTTTGGAGCACTGCAGAGCCCTCCTTTAGGCTCAGGCCAGGGCTGCAGTCCCTAAAGCCCCTGCCTTAATCTGGCCCTGGCTATAGGGTGTATTCATCCCATGACCCAGTCCCATTCAGGTCTAGGAGTTTCACTCTTTTATTGACTGCACTGCAGTAAGGTGGAACTTCCACTAAATTCCTGTGAGCTGTCAGGATAGGCCCAATCTAGAGGCATTTGAGGCAGAGATGGACCTGAAATGGAAGCCCAGATTCAAACTTCTCGGGCCTGATTCTTTTTTCACTGCAATGTAAATCAGGAATTAACTCTGCTGGAATCAATGGAATTACACTGATGAAAATCCAGTTTGAGTGAGCTCAAAATCTCTGGATTCAGTGGGTGCTTTGAAATCCAGCTCATAATCCAAACCCAAATGTTGGGGGCTTGTGGATTCTGGTCTGATTATGCACAAAAATTTGACCTACCAAGTGGGATCTGACTCTGAATTTAGGAGTTTGAGCCAGGCCTTTCATTGATCTCAGTTTGGCCCAGTGGCTACCCATGCTGGCCACAGACAAAACAGCAGTGAGATGAGGAGAGTCTCTTGTTATCTGATTCACAGCAAGAGGCCAGGTCCTCAGCTAATGTACGTGGATTGGAGCTGTATTCACTGACCTGGCTCTCGGAGTATAATGGAAACTACTCTCTGACTTTTCCTTCTCACTCACCTTCCACTGCCTCCTCCAAGAACTGACTGTTAGCTTCACCTCTCTCACCCATGGCCGTTCTGGCCAAAAAGAACAAGACCTCACAGTGGAAGCAGCTATGAGCTACATCTGTGCATAGTTCTGCTTAAGTGAAAACAACTATACCATGCCAGTTTAAATACAATTCCCCTTTTCTTACTTATAGAAGATGGTAACCTTCTTTCAGCAAATTTGCTTCACTCCCAGCCCAGCATTGAACTACAAAGCCCTGATGTTTCTGGCTGACAATGGCAGAGACCCAGAGCATGGCAGAGCTGCCCGGTCAGTCTCACTAGCGTGAGATTCTCTGTGTTAAGTGCTGAATGTTTGCTAAGACCCTGGGCCAACATTAAGTTCCCAGGGCCCATTCCTTTGCCCACTCTCTGTTTCAAATCACTGGATAATTTCTCTTCCTTGGGACCCATTCAATGACAAGTTTCATGTCAGGCAGTCTGCTAGGTTCTTTGACTGTGCTGTCTTTACGGCAGCCACCCAGGACACCCACCTCTCTGGCCATGTTCTTGAACCATTGTGAAAAGCTCCCTGTTTTTTTTTTTCTCCTTTTCAGCTGGATCTTGGTTTTTCAGAGGCACAGTTACTGCACTGCTGTTCCACTTCAGTGTGAACACTACCTACACTGATGGGCAGGGTTCTCCCATGGGCATAATAATCCACCTCCCTGAGAGGTGGTAGCTGGGTTGACCAAAGAGGTCTTCCATTGACCCAGTGCTGTGTACATTGGGGGCTAGGCGGCCTTAACTGTGTTGCTCAGGGGTGTGGATATTTTACATTTCTGAGCAACGCAGATGGGCTGACCTAACTTTTTAGGCTAGACCAGCCCTTAGTTTTCAGCCTTGGCCTCTGTGATGGGATATACAAACCCCACACTGGAGAGAAAGAGGATAAGGAGCTGATCTGGTCCCAGGCAACCTCTCCTCAGTGTGTCTGCAAAGTCAGCACAGGCTGCAGGAGGAGCCTGCTAAGGGGAGCAGAGAAGTTCAGTGGCAGGCAAACAATGGGGGTGCACTCACTTGAGAAGGAGCACAACAGGGGTGTTGTGGCCGGAGGCCTGGCTGGCTATGGAGACCTGCCCAAGCCTACGGAGCAGAGATCTGTGACTCTCTACAGGTAAAGACTCTTTCTGCATGGTTTCATTCTTTCCTTTCCCCTGTGAGAAGAGAAGGGATGGGCAGGAAATGATGTGAGGAAGCAACGCATAGTGTCCCAAAGTGCAGGGCATAGCTACCTGCTGGTGGGACCCCACTGGAGAGGGTGGGCCCAGGCTCCCCTCCCAGCCCCTACATAGGGACAATGATAGAAATCTGTCCCTCAATAGGGAACCTGGCTGTAGCTGGAGAGGATCCTATACGTGCAAGGATCTGAACCACAAAGTCCAATCCCAGCAGAAAGCCCTGAATCCATTGACAAATTCCAAAGATGTCTCCATTATTGGGCCCTGAAAGGAGTGGACTTGAAAGTGTGACCTGGCTTTAAGGATGGGCCACTGTAGGGCAGAGCTAAAGAAAAAAGGGGGACACCCAGGAGGCAGAAACCTGCCACTACCCATATGACCACTAGGTGGCCGTGGCGGTGGGTGTTCCGCTCACAGCCCTACACCCGCAGCCCAGAGACAGGGGCTCCATATGGATCCCAGGGTGACTTGTCAAGAAACAGGAATATTCAGGCCTTCAGAGCAATGGGAGCATTCCCCATCGCCAGGTGCAGGGCTGGCAGAGGGACAGGGGCCTGCACAAGCTCCATGGGAGAGGAGCATCACAACCAGATCTCCACCGCACCCTCCCTCTTCCATTGCATGCTAGGTAAGTGCTGCCCAGCCCGTCCAGTGAGACACCATTGTTTAGGAAAGGAGTCGTTAGCTGGTGGTTTTCCAAGAACATCAGAACCCTGGCAAAGGCCGAGCAGCAGTTTATTAGGTTAACAAAATAACCTTGTGCTGCAGACGAGCTCTAATTCCTCAAAGAAACCTTCCTTAAGGAGCGTCAGCACTTACCAAGGAGTCCCCTCTTCTGCCCCCCACAAACCTTCTGAAGTTCCACTGTCCATCCATCCAGAGGAAAACTTATGCCATCCCTACAGACTCAGACGTGGCTGTCCCCTCAGCAGCCTGAGACAGCATGTGCTGTGGCTCCTGCAGGCATTTCTCCACTACAAACGCAGGCTGCAGCCAAGAGCAAGCTTCAAACGCTCCCCTCTCTGTCTCCTTTGGAGGCACTTCTCCTACAGCAGCAGTGGGAGTCTCAGGGGACTGGCCCTGCTGGAAATGTCATTAGCATGTGTCACCTCTCCCTGCCTGGAAGTATTAATCAGTGTGAGGATCTCAGCTTTAACAGGGCCTTCATGGTGTGTAATTGGGGGATAAAAAAAAAAATAAAAAGCCCAACCGAAACAGATTTTTCAATAAAATTTATAGAGCATGAAAATGGCTTCAAGCTGGTGCAGCTGGCATTAAAGTTCAGAGGTTAGTGGCCTTTCACATGCCGAGGCAGCACTCCTCCTCTGAGGAGAAGGGAAGAAGCAAAGAAAGAACCCCACAGCCAGACGAGTCAAGTCACCTCTGCACCCAGGAACCAATGAATCGCTTTGTCTGGGAAAGACAAAAGGTGCAAACTGACCTTTCTCAGAAATTGCTGTGCGGTGCTCTTGCTGGGAAGGCTGGATCACAGGAGCACCTGGGCTATGTCTACACTGGCAATTTAATTCGATTTAAGGAGGCTTAAGCCAATTTAAATTAAGCCGCGTCCACACTAGGCTTTCATTAAGTCGACTTAAGAAATTCCTTAAGTCGACTTTAAGTCGACTTTATAACTACCACTCATTAGGTCGACTTAAGCCTCCTTAGGTCAACCTAACTTGTAAGTGTGGACGCTCCCACTGTGTGCAATAGTAGTGGAAGTTCCTGGTTCTCCTGTGGGAGAGGTGTCATGGGGTCATGTCCTTCCACCCATGCTCAAGCTCAGACTGAGCGCCTCCCTCCAGCACCCACAATTGCTTTGGCTGTGGCAGGTACTCGTCCTCCCTTTCAAAGAAACTTTCTTAACATAATAGAAACCCTTATCTGCTGAGGGTAGGCTCATGTTCCAAGTCTCAGGAGTCTCCACAGTTTTGTATGTAACTGCAGTTCTTAGAGTTTCAAATTTTGAATCCTACAGTTCATACAGAGGCTCAGGTGGGCCTGGGGGGGGACGGGACATACCATCTTCATACTACAGCTAACATAGTAATTATGTGGAATCACAGAAACAAAGGGCTGGAAGTGGCCTCAAGAAGTCATCTGGTCTATTCCCCTGCACTGAGACAGGATAAATATGCCTACATTATCCCTGATAGGTGTTTGTCTAACTTGTTCTTAAAAACCTCCAATGACAGGGATTTTACAGCCCTACAGCTAACCTGTCCCAGTGCTTAACTACCCTTACATTAGAAAGTTTTATCTAACTCGTATCTCTCTTGATGCAGACTAAATCCACTGGTTTTTCTCCTGCCTTGGCAGGGCAAGGAGATCTCCTGCAATTCACAATTGTAACTTTTTTGCCTCTCATTCATTTATTGGCTTCTTTTCCCTATTTGATTTTTAATGCTCTGGATAATAATGATGGCGCACAATACCAGCTTTTTTGGCATTACAGCTGGGAAACTTAAAAACTAATGAGAAGCAACCCAAGTAAACCAATTCCAGTTATAAGTGTCCCTGGGGGACATGGAGTGTTCTAGTGAGCTATGTTCAAACCTTAATAGAAGGCATTCGAATTCTATTCTCATTTAATCCTCCCTGTATAGAGAAGTACCCAAAGTTAGCAGCTCTTTTGGAACATTTTGGCCTTAATCTGATGGTTGTATATTATTATTTGTATCACCCCAAAGCACCTACGAGCCCTAGTCATAAACCAGGACCAACTGTGCTAGGTGCTGTACAAATACAAAAGAAAAATGGTAAATTACAAAATTGTGAAATGGGGTTAATAATGTTAACTTGATTTTGCAATCCATGGATGAGTGGTGATGCAAAAATGCTAAGTTTTTTAATTATTTCTGCTTCCAACTACTTTTTTCTTTCTTCTTTCCGATTTAGTAGGGGACAAAGAGGACTCCTGGTACTCAGGGGTTAATTTTTTTTTTCTCCCGATATTTCCTAAAGAGTTAAAAATGGGGAAAAGAAGAGGCCAAATGAGTGTATGGACTGAAATGAAAAGGTTCTGGATTCCCAGGGGGACAGGAAAGAGTCTAAGGAGAGGCACATGCAGCTACATATTGTTTCTCAATTCAAACATGGCATAGTGCACAAAAGGGGCTGAATAATATCACTCTCCCATGCCTTGCTGGTGATAATAATAATTTAAAAAGATGCCAGCAATAAAAATGATTTGGGATTAACAGCTCCCATGTCCCACCTGCTGGCCCAAGGTATTCTTCCATTTAATAGTCCTCCAGCTTCTGTAAACCCCATGCACCCCAGGAGAGGGTCTATCCCTTTCCGGGCCACCATTCACATGCCCTGGGATCAAAATGCCTTAGGAAAAATTCCAGGGGAGCTGATAGTGTGAATAAAAAGACAATCTGTCAATGACTCCACTTGAGCACAAACGCCTGGGAAATGGAGATGGGGAGAGCTCGGATTTCCTGCGTGGTGGGGGTCTGGTGGAGAAAGCAGCACAATGAATTCCAGTTAATGCCTCAACTGACCAGAGCGTGCTGGTCCCAGGAAGTGCAGGACGCTCAAAGACTTCCCATGGACTCCTCCTAAGCTGTCATTATGTGGCCTCTTTAAAACGGCTTTCCTCTGGCCGCTGTGCTCCAAGGAATGAGACAAGGATGGATTGCCAGCCCTTTCCCCAATACCAAGAGGTGCTGACAATGGTCAATTTTCTACTGATTTGCCAATTACACTGACAAAATACTGAGCACAAAGCAAGGCAGTTGACTGATTGACATGACTGCAGCTACTGTGAATAGCTAAACCTCAGGGAGCGTGAGGGCCCACTGAGTCCTGATCTTTTCTGGGAGACTTTTCAGTCATTTTAACACTCATTTTCTCTCCACTAGGTGAATATGTTAAAAGAAATAAAGAGCTTTTTACCCAATGGTCAGCCTGTGCTGGGATGGTACTGGACGCCAGCCCTGGGGAGCCGGCAAGGCGGTAACAGCTCTGCCCTGAGAGAAGCATGGGCTCCCTGGTAGCAGTTCACTGCAGTCCTGAGTAGGGCACATTTGGCATCTCCCCAGTTTCCACCTCTCCTACCTGTTCCCTGGAAGGCACCATGCAGAACCTTGGGATCCAAGTGTCTGGCAGTCCTTACTGCTTTGCTGCATGGTCATTTTAAGGGCAGGAAAATCTACCTCTATGTTGAAGAGAGAAGAATGCCCCAAAGACATACTGGCCAGAATGGGAGTCCTGTATACAGGGGCTGCTTCCCATTTATAGTGTGGCTACTTTGCACCACTTGGGGCATCTCGGGCAATGTAAAGGGACCTCAAAGTGGGCATGAATTACAGTGTAAATGACAATCAGGGCTCTGATGGATCACTCGGTTGTTTGTCCTTGGAAAGATCTATTCCTCTTCTCTTTGTCCCTGTGCTCACATTCTCTCTGGGGCTGGTTTTTGTTCTGCCCACTCTCAGAGCCGTTTTCACTCCATCTGTTGTTGAAACCTTTCTCCCTTTATGCCTTTTTCCACCGATTGCCTCCATCCAAGCACTAACCTGCTAAAATTGGAGCCAGAGAATCCGACAATGTTTCAGTGGGTCAGAAATGAGCCTACATCAATTTGCAAAGCCAGTATTCAGACAGCACCCCCTATGAGTTTGCCTGGTGTACTGCAGACATGGGGCTTGTCCTTGGGGGCACCAAGGACCTTTAACTATCTTTGGCGATGTCTACACTTACAAAGTTAAGTTGACTTTATTAAGTCAACTTAACAAGATCGACTTTAAGTCAACTTAAAGTCAGCCTTGTTAAGCGACTTAACAAAGTGACTACACTTTAAGTCAACTTTGTTAAGGTGACTTAACAGTAGAGATAGCTGTTATATTGGCTTTAAGTCCACTTAATAAAGTCGACTTAGCATTAATTCCCGTGTACACTGGCCTTAAGTTGACCTAAAAGTATGTGTTATTAAGTTGACTTAAGCTTTCCTTAAGTCGACCTAAGGAAATGCTTATGTCAACTTAAGAAAAGCCCAGTGTGGATGCGACTTTGTTTAGGTCGACTTAAGTGTCCTTAAGTTGACCTAACTTGTCAGTGTAGATGCACCCTTTGAAATCAATGGGGATGGAGGAACAGCATCTTGCAGAGCCAGTCACACACCAGCTTGTTTCCCAAAGCACCAAAGGGAAAGATCTGGACAGGTTCTCATTTAATCAGTCACCTTCACTCATCCTACAAGGTGGGATCTTTCTTTGGAAACAGAGGGCACAGGATTTCAAGCCGCATGGTCTTTTTATAGACCCTTCTTTAAAAAGCACAAAATAAAAATGAAATTTTTCTTCAATTATTAGCTCACCAAAAATTTTGTTTTTGACACAGCCTGAAATGATTTTTTTTTCAGTGTTTTGGAATTGCCAGTGAATGGAAACATCTGTTATTCACACAGCTCTTAGTTGCTTCCTACTATTTTTTCCTTTCTTCTTCCCTAGGGGCAGAGAGGACTCCAGAGGTTCAGGGGATAATTTTTTTCTCCTCCTGATATTTACAAAAGAGTTAAATGCCAGTTGAGTGTATGGACTGAAATGAAAAGGTGCTGGTGTTTCAAATAGAAAAATCAAAACATTTCATTCTGAAAATGTCAAAACAAAGTATGTTGCTTTGTGGAGTTTTTTCCACCCAGACAATTTTTGCTAAATGTTTCAGTGTCACCAAATCTGCTGCTGTTACATTTTAAATTCTAGATCAGGGGTCCACAACCTTTGCCAGCCCCCATGCCAGCCCCGCCCACTGCTCCCTCAGCAGGTGCCAGGGGCAGGGCCAACAGGTGGCCAGGGACTCCTACTCCCTGCTGGCCATGCTCCCATGAGCAGCTCCACAGTGGGGGGAAGGGAAGTACGGTCAGCGGGGCCCAGGAGCCCCGCGCACCATGGCTCCTTTTGCCTGCTGGCTGAGCGCAGCCAGCAGGGGTCAGGAGCCGTGCCACACACCGCTCTTGCGGCCCCAGGCCATGCTGGGGGGTGTGGCCAGTAGGGGGAGCCTGAGCAGCGCGGTGTGCCGCTCAGGATAGGTGCTTGGCACACGTGCCAGGGGTTGCCAACCCCTGTTCTTGATATCAAGTAAAACTAAGGTCATTTACATTACTTATCCCAAACCAGCACTGGATGTCTAGCAAAACTATTGCCCTGGGGCCATTCAGAGTTCATCTGTGCAGTCCTAAAGGGAGGAGGTCCCGCTTGGTAGGCTTGGAATAGTCTCAAGCACCTACTCAATGCATCGAAAGAGGCATTCTCTGAATCCCCTGCATGGGCTGCTACACCATTTGCAGACACTAAAGCTGGAGAGAGAGCAGCTTCCTATGCAAAATGAGGGGCATGCACTCATTGCTCCGCACAAGGTGCTAGCCATCACAGTCAGGGCAGGACACACAGCTCTCAGGCTAGGCTAGATAATTTCCCTTCCAGTCCCAGAGGAAGGGGAGAACTAGCAGGGACCAGACTATACCATACAATCTGGTTTATGATATGCTCATGGGGGGCCCAACTGTGCTCTGCCCCTGACTCAGGGCTCACGGCAAAGAGGATAGGCTGAAATGGCACGATGGCTTTTCCCAGCAGATATCTCCCTGGCTGGCACCTGCAATATCTCAATTATTCAGTTAGAGGAGAAAGATGGGCCTTACACTGGCTTTACCACACTGTGAGTGACTATGCTGGCTGGAATGGGCTTACTCCTCTTTTGGGCATGAGGGGAGAATCAGGCCCTCAGAGTCTTTTGTTTGCAGAGCTGTGGTGGCTCCGCACTGCTGCTGGAGCGTGCCTTGTGGTTTGTGTCATATTTGCACCTGAAGGGGAGGGAGGGAGTAGGGTTGAATACATCTGTCCAGAAAAAAGTCAGACCCTCTCATTGGGCCATTTCTAGAACCAAATCTTTCTGAAAGCTCTTTCACTTCCCTTCCCTTCCCTTCTCTTCTCTTTCCTTCCCTTCCCTTCTCTTCCTGTCCCACCCCATTCAAGCCCCCATTTTCCATTCAGATCAGGATGTGCAGGGAGATTTCAGATTGCTTTGGCTATGTTGACACTGATGGCACAAATTTGCTCCCGTCAGCTCAATTTATCTGGTTTGACTGAGCGACAGTGAAGAGCCACTCAATCGATTTGGAAGTCGATCTACTAAAACCAGAAAAAACATAGCGCTGTGTCGATAGACACGCATTTCCCATCAGCGCAGTGTAATGGAGACAGCATGTAGAACAGAAATTAGGAAGTCAACATAAGTTATGAAACTATTCTACATAGTTATGCAAGCTATGTAGAATAGTTTGCATAACTCCTGTCAACTGCCCTTGAATTTGCTGTTCAGTATTGACCAGGCCTTTGAAACACTTCAGCTCCTGAGCTAGTTTTGAAGCTTAGGGCTAATTAGGACTGACCAGGGCTGACCAGAGCTGTTCAGGGCTGATGAGGCCATCTCATCATTCACCATGCTACTGAGCAGGAGACCTGAGTGCAGCTCTCACATTCAGCCCATGCCACTGGGTCTAGCAGTGGCTGTGAATCCTACTGCTCAGGGACCACTTTGTATCACCTTGGAGCAATGACCACTTTGGCCAGCTCATAGGTAGCCATGATCGGTTCAGAATGAAGCTCTATTCTATACAGCCTTTGTCAGCCAGATGGTTAGTTGCACAGACAAGCAGTGGGGAAACATAACGGTTACGTTCTTCTGGACCATCCTGCTCTCATTGAAATCAGTGGCACAGGCATCATAATCTTACCCTGGTATCTTTCTTCAGCACTGAATGAACTGTTGGCACTCCATAAATCAATAATAAGCAGTGTTATTATGTTATTTTAAACCAAAGCCTGGTAAGAAACCTAACCCTTTAATAGCCCGAAGGGACTCTGCTGTTTGTGCATAATGTGCCTGGTTTGTGCAACATGTTATGCAACTCTCAGGTGTTTTAATGAAAAATAATTTACATGCCGCAGTGGTAACCTGATCCTTGAATAATCCCTTGGCAGGTAATACAACGATACTCTACTTTTCCCAACTTGGAAACAGTGTTTGACTCATACCATGATGCTGAGCCAAGATCCTAGAAGCAAATGAAAAGGGTCTCTGGATTCCAGGAAGTCAGCTTTGTCAATCTCAAAGGCAATCACCATATAAAAATCATTAGGGAAAGATCAAGTATTGCTGAGTGTATAGAGCAAAATTCTTATGTGTCATAAAAATGTGTGTCACAGGATGAGCTGCCCCTTTAAGATGGGTTCAAGGTGCAGCTCTGGCTCCCTTTCTAGTTTAGCCCAGAACCAAGTATTCTGGGACTTGTAGTACAGAGAGACTGTGGAAGCTGTAGAGAGGTATGCTGCTGTCAGGGATGTGAACAAACTCCTTTTTCCCTAGTAAGAGAGAGACTGGAGAATGTAAGACATCTGGAACAGGACCTGCTGTTTGGTCTTAAGACCCGACAAATCCTGCATTGTGGGCAGGGATTAGACTAGATGACCCGCATGGTCCTTTCTAACCCTGTGGTTCTATGATGCTCTGATTCTATATAGCCTAGCACACAGAAAGCAGACTATGAGCTTTTCCAAAGAACTAACTGAATAGGCAAGAAGGCCACTAGAAGGTGAAATGAAACTGAATTTACTGGGTTTTAGCCTAATCCCTACCAGCAGACGCTACACAATTAACAAACCATTTATACAAGTTACAGGACTGATAAAATCCTGGGACTGGCATAATATCAGTGCTGCAGGTCAGGGTTGGGATCCTTTTGTAGAAACATGTCAGGGGCTGGAGTGGGATTGTGGGGGTCAGGGATGATGCAGGTCAGTGTACTGCCCAGTTTTTGAGGGGTGCGAGGTTGTAGTAGTACAGTGGTTACTGCTGGTGAGATCAGAGGTGGATGGCAGAGACTCATGAATGGCACTTGCTTAGTTCAAACTAAATTTTGCTAAATTAGTTTGAATTAATTCAAACTAACTTTAGAAAGTGTAGACATAGCCTAAGGTCAAAAGGGACCAATATGATCATCCAGTCTGACCTCCTGCTCAATGCAGGCCACAAAACCTTGCCCTCCCCCTCCTGCAATGAACCTCTAACCTATGACTGAATTATTGAAGTCCTTATATCATGGTTTAAAGACTTTAAGAAACAGAGAATCCACCAGCAAGTGAGCTGTGCCCCCACTATAGAGGAAGAGCTGTGTGTGCTATTGTAAAAATGAATTCTGCCTCTCTAACCAATTTCTTTGAGAAAGACAAAAAAGTGGATGAACATGAGTCAGTGGCAATAAATAATCTAGACTTTCCAAAAAGTCTGATAGCCTTGCACAAAAATCTATTAAGGAAACTTAGTAGCCACAGGATAAGAGGCAAAGTCCTGTTTTAGATTAATATCCTATTCAGACAGCAGAGACAAAAAATTGGAATAAATGGCCAATTATCGGCCTGAAGAGAGGGTAATGGTAGGGTATCCAGGTGTCAGTAATAAGTAATAATAATATGTAGCACTTTCCTCTGTTTTCAAAGCACAATGCAAACAGGAATTAACTAATGAATCAGCAATTTACTAATTAACCAGCAAAGGGACCATTGGCACTCAGTATGATTAACGATCTGGAGAGGCGCTGAATAGCTAGAGGCAACATTTGTTGATGAAACAATAATATTTTAGTGTGAGTGAGAGCTGGGAGGATGCAGCACAAGGATCTAACAAAGCTAGGGGACTGCTGAGCATGACAGACAAGTTTAGGAGACTGTTTAATAACCTCACAGTCTCTGCACAGGCAAGAGGAACAAACATCGTATACCTGCTCTTCCAGAGCTGCGCTCCCAGTCTCACCTTTCCAATAATGGGTAAAAGTTTCAGCAGTATCTTAGTCACTTAGGGTCAGATTTTTTAAAGATCTGTAAGTATCTCGTACATACTTCTGAAAACCCCACTCTGCACTTTCTGCATCTTTACATGCCTAAAGACCTTTTAAGACCTGGACTCTATGATGCTGGCATGCAGCATTAGCTGGATACTAGTGACAAGCTGTGGGTTTTGTACTATCTCTTAGGTCATCAATTCCCTGTTGCTGGCCAGGCATCCTTGGTAAATACCCTGCACCTGAACCTTAGTTTTAATACCACATGGCAGCTAGGGAGCCCAGCTTGCCTCTCTCATCTACTGGTATAAATTAGGAGTCAGAATTACACCAGTACAAACCAGCATAATGAAAGGAGAAACAGGCCTAGGATTTCTACTGGTTCACACAGTGAAGTGGGAGCTGCAACTCTTTGAAGAAAAGTCTCACACCCCTAATCCATGCCTCAGTTCTCCCATCTGTAAAATGGGAATATTATGTATACACAGTACCATGAAACTTCATGCTTTAATATCAGTAAAGTCCTGTTCCATTATTAATAATGGATTCAGGTTAGAAAATCAAACAGGAATCAGGTCAAAGACATTTCCACAAAAGGTAGGCAGGAATTTCGTTAATCTTATATTTGCTTGTGAAACCCCATTTCCCCTCATAAAACACCAGACAACTTTAGTGGAATGTCTTAGCCCCAGAAACACCATCTATAACTGTGGGGAGGATGGGAGGTTGGAAGATATAATGGTGCCAGGGATTCTGTATTTCTATCAATATAAATTAATGGCTTGGAAAAAACCTGCACTTCACTTACAGCCCTACCCTATGACATAGCATTGCTTTGTGGTATTACACAGCTCCTGTGTTCCACCCCACAGGTGGCTGCATTCCAGTGGATGAGTGGATGATTCCAGTCTAAAGTTTGTGTATCAGTCTGTTGAGTCTGTAGAGCCCTTTTGTATTCTGTTGATGAAAGTTGCCATATAATTAAAAACTATAAATGTATACTATAGTGTATTACATATGTATATTATAATATGCACAAAATACATTCCTAGCAATGCTAATTCCTATTAAAATGCTTAACCTTACTGATTCTTTCTCTCAAGTGCAGGAGTGAGCTAAACATCAAATTAACATCTGTAAGGAACTTTCCCTGCAAGGAAAATTAGCAGGGATTTAGGGGGATTTTCTTTATCCTCTAGAGCCCTGAACAGAGATCAGATGTCAGGCACATGTAGTAGGCAACCTGTTAGGAAAATTCCTATAGAATTTAAGCTTTCCATAGACATTTCACTAATTCATTAATGTGTACACAAAGTATAATAAATTGAAAAACGAATTGAAATCTCTACCACATAATTCTATAGGGCAGCTGTAAAAACCTATAGAGAGGGCTTGATTTTAGCATGATTTCTATAGTACTCTATTGATTTCATTCCTATTCTGGTCTACAAGACATTTTTCCCAGGGGGTATCCCCATGCCTAATTTGACAGAACATGATTCTATTCATATCTTTCTGGAGGTACCCAAAGAAATAACATGAAGAACATGGGGAATGTAATGATCCAAGTGCCACTCTTCTAACAGCTCTGAGGCAACCTATCTTTGTTGGGATCTGAACCATAGAAGAAATATCTGGATAAGCTTTTTCTTGGCTGTCTGCTGGGCACTGAGAATTTAACAACTAGCCTGCTACTGGGCAAACAGTGCCAGACTGAATTGTTTGCTGGTGGGTAGCAAAAGTTTAAAACTGCAAACACAAGAAAGAAAGAAAGAAAGAAAGAAAGAAAGAAAGAAAGAAAGAAAGAAAGCAAAGTCTCCCATGCAGAACACTGTTCCAAGGTCAATAGAGAAAAACCCTGTATTCTGAATACCCAATCTGGGGAGAATTCGGAGTCTGGCAGGAACCGTTGAGGGTTGGGTGTCTGTGTTGTCACACTTGTAGCCAGGTTACCATGGCTCATCCATCGTGCATCCATACCCTGGGGGTCTGCTTTGCTCCCTCATTCAATGGGGGTCTGCTCTTCCAGCATTGAGGAGGACAGTTGATTTGCAGAAGAAAAGAGAGTCCTTAGTGAGCTGTCATGTCATCACCCCAGGGATCACAATGGACTGTGGGTGCTGTGTACAATAGAGCCTCTGCCCTCGCTGGGCTGGATCATTCTCATGGCTCAGATTCCCAGAAGGCAAAAATCCCATTCTCATGCTCTGCAGATGGATGCTGAGCAGAGAAGAGGGTGGGGTGGAATGTGTGCTGGGGGCAGCTTCAGGATTTCTCCTCCTCGTTCTTACCTTTTCCTGAGGTGCCCATTGAAAACCATCTGAACTGGGCAGGGTAAAATGCTACTTCTAACAGAAAAGTGCCCCCTAGACATCTACCATCTAGGCTACTTCTTGGGTCCCCACCACAATTCTCTTTGTGTTCTAAAAACTGTGGGCAGTATCCTCAGCCACTGCAAATCAGCACTGACTTCAATGACGTTACACCGATTTAATGTAAGCGTGTGCCTCCCGTTCATTTTAATTAACCACTGACCCCAGACCACAAAGAACAGGAGGTAGATGAGGTGACTGAGACAAGAAATGATAGACAGAACAGAGCAGGGAATTTGGTAACAACATTCATGCTGCATCTGAACTGCATATGGGGAGGGGTCTGAGTTCATTGTTGGCCCCTCTGTCTCTCTCCCCCTACCCCACCCTTAGAGTCGTCCTCTTGCTAGGTTGTGATGATGGGGTTTCTTTCCATGTTGGGCCTGTGTTTGGGATTCTAGGGCTGTTGTTGGTGGGGGAGGGGAGTTGGGTGCCCTGACTTTCCCTTCCTCCCCATCTCCCAAGGGAAGAAAAGTGAAATAAAAGATCCATTTCTTTAGAGAGCAGGGCTGACTATGTTTCCATGCAGCTTTCCCATCCTCCCTGTCCCCTTTTAGTAATCTCGCTGCTGGGCCTGAATTCATGCAGACACTGGGAGGGATTAGCTGACCTTTCTTTCAGCGCTGGGTAAGCTGGTGATTTTAAAGCGTCTCAAAAATTAAACTCTCAGGAGAATGCTTCAGAGGCTGGGAAGCCTGTTAGCCTGTTGATTTTGTCCCAGCTGTTTCCCCAACTGTCTGTTTCCAGGGCAGTACCAGTCAATCATTCCCAGAAGTATTGTCCATTTCTGCAGGAAAAGGGACAGTTCCATGCCAGTCCTATCGAAGTTTAGAAACCAGTTAATGATGGTGTTGCCACCCCCAAGTGTTGAAGTGCTTGGAGTGGCTAGAGACCATCTACGTGTGCTGTGAGAGCCAAATCTGGAGCATAAACAGGTTTGACTTTGTTACAAGTTCACAAAGATCTTGCCTTCCTTCAGTCACTTGCTAGATTCAAAAGTGGCATAGACTGCTCTCCAGCCAAGTTGCCAGGATGGAAAAAGCATCCCTGCACACGGTGCTCTCAAATGCTCCATTGACGCACAAAGGGGTGCATTCCCCGCAGGCCCACCCAGTGGATTCACAGGATTGAGCCAGATCTGGGAACTTCACCACATGGTGCCTGGTGTGATGCCGTCAGCCACAGCCAATCAGGTTGAGGCAGTGGGCCTTAGTGGACTAGACATGTTTGATGCTGATGCAGTGTTAAAAGAAATTGAAAATTAACTGCCACCAACAAAATCAGAAGGTCGGTTTAAATGTGATCAGATTTTTAAATAATATATAAAATGTGGGTTGTCTTTACTTTCTGGCTGGCTTTTGAACCTCTAAGGAGTCACATTTCCAAGTTTTCTCTGCAACGAGGGCTATGTACTTACTTTTTTTTTTTTAAAGCTGAGAGTCATGTGTGATCCCATGACTCCAAAAGTTGGGGCTTTAGGAATATGAATGGCAGGCACACATAAAAAGGGTAAAGAATTCACCTGGGTGTAGCTTCCCTGATGTTACTGGATTTGTATAAGTGCAGAATTTGGCCCAATTAATCCAGCTGGAGGAATCTGCTACTGGTTCCCTGTAATACACCACCTGCCCCAGCATGTACATGACTACTGGGGCACAGCTTCTCTATTGTCCTCTTCTTTGTTGCATGACCACCAGCTCACAAGCACTCCTGGGACAGGACCAACAATCTGACATACATTTAGGAGTGACATGACATTATTCAAAGAAGCTGATTGGCTGATACTTTGTGACATCATGGCTGGAAGTCCCACTTCCAACTCTAAGAAGTGGCATTTATGGGACTGACATTGCTTTCCATAGGTTTGGGCTTCTTCTGATGCAGGCATATTGCATGTGTCTGTGTGTGTAGCACCTGCATATGTCGCTGAAGCTGGGTGGTCACAAGTATTCTTTCATTTGCAGCAGTGGAACTCTGCCCAGTTAGGTATCATCAGTCCCTTACAGCAGGGCCCTGGCCACATTACTGGCTGCAGCCAAATATCAAGACAGCCTGGCTATGTCTACACTTGTTAATTTAGGTCGACTTAGCTAAGTCGACTTAACAAAATCGAATTTAAGTCGACTTTGTTAAGTCAACTTAGCATGTCCACACCTAAATTTTAAGTCGACTTAGGGGGGACCCTACAAAGTCGACCTAGAGCATCCACACTGGACGCTTAGGTCGACTTGTAGGGGCTAGGTGGACCTGGAACTGGTCCATGGTGGCAGGGGGGGCACCCCTTGCCCAGTGCCAGGGGTCAAAGGGGGACAGGGACCCTGGCAGGGCATAGGGGCAGGGTGGGCAGGGTTCTGCCCTGCCTTGTGGAGGGGTATGTCAGGCTCTCCCTGTGCCAGCTCCCCTGGCAGAGAGAGAAGTGGGGAAGTCCTGGAGGCCCCTAAGTCGACTTAGGGGTACTCCATGTCTATACTGGCTTAAGTCGACTTTAGAAAGTCGACTTAAGCAGAAAGTCAACTTAAAAGTAGGTTTAAAAAAGTCGACTTAATATTTCCTTAAGTCGACTTAAGGAAAGTGTAGTGTAGATGCAGAGTAAATTAAATTGACTTAAGCAAGCTTAAGTCGACTTAATTTACAAGTGTAGACGCACCCCCTGTATCTAGGGTAAGCAAATGTCCTGATTTTATAGAGACAGTACTGCTATTTGGGGCTTTATCTTCTACAGCTGCCTGTTGCTACCCACCCCTTGTCCTGATTTTCCACACTTGCTATCTTGTTACCTTACTTGCTTCACATTTTCATCTCAAAACCACATAAAAATGTCAGCTACAGTCAAGACACCCTTTTCTGAAGTAGGTGAGCCTCTCAGATGGCACATCAGACACGACATTTTAAGGAACAAAGAGTGGGACTATATTTTGGAAGGATGGTGCATTTCTTGACAGATAGACAACTCAGATCTATATCCCGTGGTCTCCCTGCATTAGCTCTTGCATGCCTCTCAGAACAACGTCAACCTACGACGGTTGCTAAGGTGGTTAAGAACCTAACCTTCTTTGTTACAACGGATACATTGTGGTCAGGGTGGCTTAATTCAGAGTTTTACCACTGGGGCTTCTTGAGCCCCCATCCTGTCCCAGTGAAGTGCAAAAACAAACAGCAGGACTTCTTGTTATGGGCTGCCCTCTGTATTATCCGGATAGCAGATGGATGTACTGGACATCTCCAAATGCTGCTGCCATGACACCCTGGCTACATCACTTAGCCAGCATCTAATTCATTGTTTGTGCAGTCAGAGGCCACACGCCAGAAGAAAACACCCTGATTTCCACTGGTGTCAGTAAGAGGAGAATCACACCCTCAGTACACATATATTAGAGCATTAGATGTCCATTCATGCACACTATTATGTTATGTACAGAGGAATACAGAAAGGGTACCACACAGTGTTAGTGGATCCGTCCCATCAGACACACTTCCTAAACACATCTACCTTTACTGATCCTTATTTGCCCCATTTTTATGACTTCATAGACGATCTCATACCTAATTATGTTCACTCGGGGCTTTTATTGTCTGAGTACCGGCAACTTTTTTTCACAGCAATGCTGCCCTGGCTCCTGCTGCCACCACCGGCAGCCCCAGGTCGAGTACCGGCACCCTTCCCCCCCCCACCCCGCAAAAAAAGCAGTGTATTTACTCTAAAAAAAAATAACCAGTTCATCTATGTCTGTGCAGCACTTAACATAATAAGGCCCTGATCTCAGCTGGTGCCTCTAGCATTATAGGAATACAAATATTCAGTAATAATTGAATAGTAGGAGCAAGAGCTAGACGTAGAGTGCATTGAACCATGAAAAGACGTAGTAGGATACAAGCTAGAAGCCCCTTTAGTCTTCTCTTCCCTCTTGATTTCTCTGTACACAGAATCTGACCCAAAACATTTTCCAGGCAAAAAAAATATGAAAATTATAGTAATAAAATAAAATCCCAGTAATAGGATGTCCAAGGAGTCCTGTGGCACTTTTAAAAAGTAGCAAATTTATTTCTCGCATGAGCTTTTGTGGGAGAAAATCCCACTTTGTCAGACGCTTCTGGAGAGGTGACCCTGTTCCGTGGAGGTCCTGCACTTCCAAAATTCAATTGAAAATTGATAAAAATCAAATAATGACTTTTGTAAAACCTGGTAAATTTTCAGTTATAATCAATAGAAACCCGAAAATGAAGAACCTTAACAATGCTGTAATCACTATAAAAGCAGCTACATTAGAAAAGGTTAAGTCTCGAAATTATCAAGTTGAACAAGGCTAGTATATAGGGAATTAGTGAAGAGGAACTAATACCTAATTTAAATTGTTCTTTTAAATGGAAAACCTTTTCACAAATTGGTTGGTTTTAAAGACTCTTTCTTTAGTGCCTTGACTCCCCACCCACCACCTCCAGCATTTGAACTACTTAGGATTAGATAATACAGTAGTTTAAGTATCAATATGGTGTTAAAATAAGGATAAAAATGAACACATATAATTGCACTGAGGGAAAAGTTAATTGTAATTTGAACAACCATACAACTTAAGGTAGATCTGAATACAGCGTGTTAGACACAGGAACTAGTCATTTTATCTACTAAGATGTAGTCTTTCATTAGTCTCTGTTGGACCTTATTTACCCCTTAACATAACACTAGAACCAGGGGTCACCTAATGACATTAAAAGGCAGCAGGCTTAAAACAACCATAAGGAAAGATTTCTTCACACCGCGCACAGTCAACCTGTGGAACTCATTGCCAGGGGATGTTTTGAAGGACAAGAGTATAATGGTTCAAAAGAATTAGATAAGTTGGCAATTAGCCAAGAGGGTCAGGGATGCAATCTCATGATGTCTTAAACCTCTGACTGACTGCCAGAAGCTGAGACTGGACAGCAGATGATGGATCACTTGGTAATTGCTCTATTCTGTTCATTCCCTCTGAAGCACCTGGCACTGGCCACTGTCAGAAGACAGGACTCTGGGCTAGATGGACCATTGGTCTGACCTAGGACGGCTGTTCTTATGTTCTTCACTTAGATAAGCATTACAGGTTCTTCTGCTGAGTCTTTCAAAAATGGCCTCTGGACTCCTTCACCAGCTGCAACTCCTACACGCACTTGATGTTCAAAACATGTCTGAATGGTGAGTGAGTGTTTGTACTAAATTGCTAGCTGATGAAGCAACTGTGGGCAAGAGGTTGATCTCAGCAACAGTGATATGAATCTGGAATCACTACACTGAAATTAGCTAGAGTGATTCTCAATAGTCATCACTATAAATAGGTTTTGAATCTGGCCCCGGATCTCTGTATACGTTTGCCGGTTCTGAGTGTGCTGTTGGCATTATATTAATCATGTTAATTTGTCCCTGAGAAGCCGGATATACTTAGACTTCAGTGTGGTATAATTACACTGAAAATTAGCAGAAAAAAGATGAACATATGGGCTCTGGTGTTGAAAGTAGAGCTAGAATTTGCCCTCAGTTAGGTGCATTTAGAATTGAAGACCAGAAGCATGTTCCCTGGTTTGTCACTTATCCTACAGAAGTGCACCTCTGAATGAAAATCCTGTTCCAATTAATACAGATTTTACTTCAATGCAAAAACAAGAAGCCAAAAAAGGAATGTTTTCTTCTTTTCTACCTTTTTGCTATACATTTCCCTCATCAGTCGGGAACCTGTGAATATGGCTTTCCCGAATGTGAAGCTACAGTGATTATATCTGTGCAGAAACACACAAAGAATACAATCCAAATGCTTAATATTGTCAGGGGAATGGGAACCCAGTGAGCCAGCCAGCCCTTTTATAGCTAGCAACTCAAGTCCTCACTGTGAGTCTCTCTGTTCTTTTGCTCTTTCCCACACTTTGGCAGGGCAGTGCACTCCTGACTGGTGACCTCTGCATTATTTTAGCTAGCAAATATATATGTATCAGTGTATACACATCCTTTGTCCAGTGAGCAGATGCTGTCCAAACACAGTGTAACTAACAAGGAATCTTTCACCAGCAATGAACATGTGATTATTCTGCATCTCAGATCAAGGGAAGATCTTCAAATATTCAGGAAATCCACTAAACTGGGGCCTTGACTGCTTTTTGTTTTTAAGGAGGCAGAGCTATACCACTCCAGCATGACCAGCCCCACGCAGCACTTCTCTCATGAACAACCCTGGGAGCCTGCTTCTAAACCCAAGCTTGAGATCGCACAAGCTAGGTAGCTGCTGTTCCAGCACAGGAACAGTTTCAACACTTAAACAAGGCAGTGGCCTCGCATTTCAGCACATTTTGCTTCCAGCTCTCCCAAACACGAGCAGTGAGGGCACACAGGCTGGCTCAGACTCATTAGCCCTTCCCTCCAAAGCCTTTCAGAGACTGTGGGTCTGAGCTGTCCCCTACTGAAGTCAATGGAAACTTTACCACTGATCTCAGTGGTAGCAGCATCAAATCCTCTGGGCCTGATTTTCACAGGGGCTAAGCACTTGCAACTGCATCTGAAGCCAGCAGAAGCTGTGGATGTACAGGGCTTTTGAGCATCAAGCTCTGTGTTATAAAGAAACCAATGTGTCTTTTTCTTTCTGAGCAGTCTGCAGAAGGCTCAGGCACAGCTAACCCCACGCACTGAACTTCTCATGCCTATAGAAGCATTGCATCTCCAGGCCCCATTGATTCTGACGTAATGCTGCTTGGCAACTTTCAACCCAAGCTGCTATGCTGTGTGACATTTTACGTTTCCCAGTTTGCCAGGAGCCCACAACTCGTCTCAATAACAGCTAGCATTATTTTGAAAACTGTTTATAAAAATGTGATGTGATCTTGGAAACTCCTAAAACAGCTGAGTGCCACACTACAGACCCCTTCATTGAGAATATTAATTCACTGACACAGTGCATATAAAAGTTGTACACAGGCACGTTACAACAAGGTTAGAAGCATGTAAATATATCTCAGTCTTACTATTGACTCAGAAACGTCTGGCAAACCCACTGTGGAAATCTCATCTGCCCTAAAGAATCATGAGAAAACATCAAATAACATAAATCTAAATTAAATGTTCAGTCCGAAGCCTAATTGCTCAAGCAAGAGCTGATATTTATGAAACTCAGACTCTTATGGACCCCCTTTTACTGAGTATTCATGCCAGCTACACCAGGAAACCTACTGCCTACAGGTAAAACATTACATGGGTCTCCTCAGGTCCTTCCATGAATACTCAACAAATCCTAAGTAACTCTCCAATTAGGCCCCAATTCAAGCAAGTCCAGAGCTGGGTCCCAAGTATTTGTATTAGACATTCTGATGTAATACCTACAGTTTATAGCATGTTTTGCTGTCGCTAATCAACATGCAGACCTTGTCAACCATGACTCGAGTAAAGCTGATTGTACTATTTGTTGCAAATAAATTAACCACAAATTTACTCCTACTTTAAGTCTCTTTGGCACTGCCCAGATGGTGCAAAGGAGCCTTAGTGGAAATGAGAATTAGGTCTGGTACATACTCCAAATCCAGGACCCAGTCTTTGCTATAATGACACTATAATGTATTATTTTATATACATTAAATTCAAATATATGGGTTAAACTCCCTGTTATAAAATTATACTCTTTATGCATTTAGCCTCTTTTTGGTTAGTGAATAATTCATGAGCCAATCCTGATTCTCCTTGAATGGATTCAGTATCTATAAAATTTTACTACATAATTTGGATGCATCATTTTGGTCCACGGGCTTTTCACAATTTTTTTCAATGACTGCTGCCACCTGAGAGACATTTTGCTGCTACTAAACTCTGTGGGTAAAATATTGGTGGAAAGTGAGTTTAACTCGGCACAGACTCAGCTGACGTGAATTTGCTTTAAAATTCTAATGATCAGCTGTAGATTATTTAAAGATATAATTCACCAAGCTCTGCTTATCACAGTCATTTTCACAACAGAACAAGGCCTGGCCTACATTTTTTAAGACAACAGAGGCTCCATGTGAATGTAGGTTTCCTCCAGCACAAAACTCAGGGCAGGACGAGAGCCTGCCTCTCAAAAACACAAGGCCACGTCTAGAGATGGATGCATCCAGTTGGAAGTAACACACCTGAATAACGACCGATTGTTAATGATGATTAATACTTTGCAGTTTCAAAGCAATCTATAAATATGAATTAAATGTCCTGATAGCGACCCTTTGCAGTTAGGACAGCTGAAGCACAGAGAACTTAAGGTAAAAATGTTCACACTGGAGAGCCTGAAGTTTGGCACCGAAATCCGTATTTAGGTGTCTAAGTCGAAGTGGCCAGCTTTTTGGAAGAGCCCACTATTGCCAATGGGAGTTGCAGGTGCTCGGCACTTCTGAAAAACAACTGATAACAGGCTTGTCCAGGGCTAGAAACTGAGTAGAGCTGGATGAAAATATTTAAATTGGCAAATAATAAATTTTCCAGAAAATACATTTTTTCGGTACGTCGAAACTGCAAATTTGGGTCAAATTTGGCAAATAATTTCAGCCCTAAAGAAAAACTGGAAAAAAAATCAGAAATGTTGAAACTATTTGTTTTGACATTTTCTACATAAACTATTTTGATATGTTTTAAACAGATTTTTTTCAAAATGATGTGTAAAAGAGTTCATTCCCCCAAATGAAATCAATCCAGTTTTACATTTCAGCAATTAATACCAAAAAGCCTCAGTTTTGGCTTGAATCAAACTGATTCTTTTCCTTTGGTTTTCAAACTGAAAAATTGTTTATTGGCTCAGTTCTAAAAATGAACAAAGCTGAGAACTCAGGAATTCCTAATTCCAGTCCTGTGAGCTCGGTATTGCTGCCCCATACTGCACCCACACTTCAGCAGGCAATTGCCAGTGGAAGATATGGGCCAATATTTCCAAGATTTTGTCAATTACATGTTTGGAACTGAAAATGCTAAACTGGCCCAAGAATGGGTAGTTCTCACACCACCAGTGGCTCAGTCTGGATGCAGAAGTGGCTGAAATCTAGCAAGAAAGAAAGCTGCAGCCCAGTTTCTCAGATTTGAAAGCTTGCAGCCTCCAAATTCTGAGGTGCTTATCCAAACCCAGCTCTGAACCTTCTGACATTTCACTAACCCTAATTACAACTCCAGCTCAGAAGTCTTTGTGAAAGAAAAACATGAGATTCCAGCATGACTGCTGAAGTATTAGCTGAGTAACAAAAATAAACAAACAAAGCCCCATATAAGGCTATTTCATTTCTCCTCCTTTGTCCAGTTTTGCTTCAGCATGAAAATCACTCTTTAAACTTCAGCAGTTGGGTTACAACTGGCTGGTCTCTGCTCCAAAGCATTGTGCTGAGAGCTTTCCAATGGAATGTTTGCACAGTTCGATTTATTTCAAAATATTCAGCAGGTTCCCTCCCTCCTACCCTTTGGTGACTCGCTGCCCAGGATAGGAGGGTGTAAAGTAAAAGGTCTGGGATCCTGGTCCACAGCGCTATTGTGTGCAAATACAAGCTGCTGTTTGTATTTGTCTTCACACTGTCAGAACTCAATTGTGCAAAGTGCAAAGCCAGCTGCCAATCTGCTTTCAATATCCGCTCATCTCTCCCTGCCTGCTAGAGACCGTCTCTCCCACTCCCGGGCCCTTTTCACTGTGAAGCAAAGTGATTTAATTTCATGAGACTTTTGGTAATCATATTACAATCTCAAATATTAACCAGAACCAACTTCCTGCTGCAGAGGGGGGAAAGACAGAATAAAATGCCTGGCTCCGGAGAGCCAGAAATAAAAGAGGATGACAAAAATCACAGCAGCTGCCTTGTTGGTTCTCATGTCAGCATCCGATTATGCCAATAAACAATAGCCTCTTGCCAAAGATTTGAGTGCAAGAAGCTGTGTCTGGCAGGGTAGGATGATGCTCAACAGGTTAATCAGTTAATTTCACAGGATGTTTGTTGTGCAAGACTAAGCTTGGTTTTTAAAAGCAACTATTTGCCTTCCACTATAATCCTTTTCTTGCAATACCTTCATTCCTCCCACTTCTAATCACCGGCTATTGCATATATAGTATATTTGTACCTCTGTAAATCCACCACAGTCTTCTGGTTTCTGAAGCAAACTCGCTTGCTCAGGTACCTTCTGACTCATTTATTATTTATATTATGGTAGCCACTAAAGGATCCAGCTGAGGTCTGGGGCCCATTGTGCCTGGTGCTGCACAAACACAGAGTAAGAAAGAGTCCCTGATCTTAGGGAGACAGATGGGAGAAAGGGAGCTAAGGCACAGAGGCTATGTCTACACTAGAAAAGTTAAGTCAACTTTTGTTAAGTCAACTTTAATAAGATCGACTTTAAGTCAACTTAAAATCGACCTTATTAAAGTTGACTTAACAAAAGTCGACTTAACTTTTCTAGTGTAGACATAGCCTCTTGCCTTAGGCTGACTTAACAAAGTGGACTTAAGTGTCCACACTGGGCTTAGGTCGACCTAAGGAGGCTTAAGTTGACCTAATGACTGGTAGTTATAAAGTCCGCTTAAGCTTTCATTAAGTCAACTTAATGAAAGCCTGGTGTGGACGTGGTTTAATTTAAGTCGACTTAAGTCTCCTTAAGTCTCCATAAGTCATCTTAAATTGCCAATGTAGACATTGCCAGAGAGATTATGGGTATCTCTATACTTAGAAAACAACCCAAGGTAGTGAGCCTCAGATCCCAAGTCAACAGATTTGGACTCATGGGGCTCATGCTGTGGGCTAAGAATTGCAGTGTAGATGTCCTCCCAGGAGGTAGGTCTCAGCATCAAAGTGGAAACATCTTCTCTGCTACTTTTAGCGCCAGAGCCCAAGCCTGAGTCAGCTGACCAAGCTGTGAGAGCCAGTGTGGAGGACTTTTTTTAGTAGCGTAGATGAACCAAAAGAGCCTAAGTTTCACAAGGTCACACACATGGTCTTGTGGAGTCCCAGGGAACTAAGCCCAAACCTCCTGATTCCCAGGGTATGTCTTCACTGATGGGGGCAAATTTGTTAGATCCATTTATCTGGATCTACTGAGTGGGAGTGAAGACCTGCTTAATCGATCTGCAAATTGACTCAATAAAACCACCTCCAAAAACCGAGTAGCGCTGCATCGATGGGTACACATTTCCTATTGGCACAGCGTAGTAAAGATGGCATGCAGAGCAGACTTTAGGTATCGACATAATTACCTAACCTACTAAATGTAGCTTGTGTAATTCCCATTGACTGCTGCTGAATTGGCTGGTAAGTATAGAGCAGGCCCCAGTCTGTTTCTTGAATCACAGAGGCTTTCTTCCTCTTCTGACTTGAATGAGCTGCTCAGAGCTGTCCCTGGGGGGGGGGGGGGGCGAATGGGGCAATTGCCCCAGGCCCTGCGGTTACACAAGCCCCGCGGCCCCTCCACAGCCACACTGTTCCCTGCCTTGCAGCAGGGCGGGCCGGGAGCACTAAGCCCGGCCTCTGGGCTAGCTCTCCCCACCCCTGGGGTGGGGCAGGTGGCTGGGGCCTGCCTCTGGGCTGCCTGTCCCATGTGGCCAGGTTCAGCCCTCACTGGCGGTGCCGGCGGCCTCAGGTCCCCGGCTGGGGCACTGGCCGCAGCAGCCTGGGGTCCCGGCTGCGGCCGGTTCCCCCCACCGGTGATCCCCGTTTCCAGGGCCAGAGCCGGAGCCAGCAGCCTCACCCTTCCCACCCGGGCTGGCTCCCTGGGGGGAGGGCCCGCCTCCCCTCCAGCATGGGGGGGTGGGGCCCCGCCTAGGCCAGTTGGCCCTGGGCCCCGCCCCCCCCCCCCCACAGGACAGCGCTGGAGCTGCTGCCCATGACCCCTGAGACTCCACTTTGAGTTTAGACTGTGGTACCACCCAGGATGTTTGCACATGGAGGCCTTGTCTATATTAACATTGCATTGGCATCTGTATGGAATCCCATGGTGGAGAAGACCACCTGGCGGGGCCTTTTGGTAAAAGACTCAGGTGTGGAACCTAGCTGGAAGACTTTATTTTCCTTTAAATGAAGTTTAAGGCAGGGGGGAGATGGGCCAGGAAGGGTGCCAAGATGGAAGACTAATTGTGGGGAATGATACAGGAAGATATCTGTGGACTTAGTGCGTGGTGTGACCTGCTCTGTCCATGTCAGGATTTTCAGGAAAGACCTGTGAGTTTCATGCTGACCAGCTATCAAAGGAAGATGCTGTAAATGTAAAGCTCTTCTTGTCCAGCAATTCTAAATGCAACAAAACATATCTGACCTGATTCCAAACCGCAGGGTAGATTATGGGGGTCATTATTGTAACTGCAGATAGCTTAGTCAGTTCTTTCTTTTTTTTCTTTTGCTGTTTAAAATTCTTTTTGTCTATTGAGACATGGGATGAGAACTAAAAAAGCAAGGGTTGGAAACCTTTGTCAACCCCTGTGCTGGCCCTTCCTCCCTGACCCTCATCTGGTGCTGGTGGCCCCTTCTGCTGAAAAAATGTGGCGGCCCCCTGAAAATTCGGTGACATAGCTGGAATGGGAGTGAGAGGGTGCTTCCCAGGCATGCCACAGAAAGAAGTGACTTCTCTTGGGGGTCCCCAGGCACGCTTCAGAAAGAAGCTGCCCGGAGTGGTTCCTTTTGTCGGCGGCAGGCTGCGGAAAGGAGCTACTCTGGCCAGCTTCTTTTTAGCATCTGAGGAGGTGGGCCCAGCAGGGACCCCCTGCACCCCAGCCACACCTGAAAGAAGTGGCTTTCAGTGGCAGGAGTGGCAATTTCTGTGGTGCTGCAGAGGGTGCCGTGTTCCGCTCTGAGGGTGCATCTACACTTACAAATTAAGTTGACTTAAGGAGGCTTAAGTCGACTTAATTTACTCCATGTCTACACTGGACTTTCCTTAATTCAACTTAAGCTGCTCCTTAAATCGAATTAAAGAAAAGTTAGTTCGAATTAATAACACCTCGTTTTAATTTGAACTAGTGCTTACATTGACTTTATTAAGTCGACTTAAGCCAGTGGAAATGCGGAGTAGTGTCTAGGTGGACCTTTTTAAGTTGACCTAAAACGTTAAGTCGACTTAATAAGGTCGAAAAGGGGCCACATCTACACTAGAAAAGTTAAGTCCACTTCTGTTAAGTCGACTTAATAAGATCCACTTTAAGTCATCTTAAAGTCGACCTTATTAAGTCGACTTTATAAAGTCAGCTTAACTTTTCAAGTGTAGACAGCCTGATGTGCTCATGTGCCACTGTTGGCACATGTGCCATGGGTTTCCTAGCCCTGAAAAAAGTATTACATAGCTGGGGAGAGATGGAGCAAGAGAGTGATGCACACCGAGGGCACATCAGTGACAGCTGCAAACACTGGCTATAACCAAATGCCCAGTAGGGTGGTGAGGTAGAGCAAAACACCCCAGCAACTATTAGAAATTATACAGCTATCCTGGCAAGCTTTGTTATGGAACAGAGGGCACACACAGGACCTATTGAAAATGGAACCTCAGGTCAACTTGGACTCAAGACAGCTGGTTTTAGTTTCTGGTTCTGCCACAGGCTTTCTCTGTGCTGTTGGGCAAGTCATTTAATCTTTCTGTACCTCAGTTGCCCCATCTATATAATGGGGATAATGATGTTTCTTTTCTAACAACAATTGTCTCTCTTGTTTATTTTAATTGTATCTATACTAAGGCCGCTAGGTGCTATGATGGCATTCATTTATTATTAATTATTATTATAATTAAATAATGAAGACATGCCCAGGTGATAATGATTCTTTTAATCAACTGTACCAGTAAGCTGTGCACAATCCTAAACTGCATAACTCTGTACCCCTAATCTGTATGCCCCCCATCAGTTCACCCTCTTCCTACTGTTTGTCACTCTCCACACCATGTCTTTTGTTAGCCTCCTCACTCCTATAAGGTAAGCTCTTTTGTACCAGGACCATGATTTTCTATTAACACCATCAAGCACCCACCAAAAAGAATAATTAGTAAAAACTAATATCAATGTCTATTAGCAGAAACAACAAGAGCCCTGCGGCACCTTAAAGACTAACAAATTTCTTCGGGCATAAGTTTTCGTGAGCTGCAACCCACTTCATCAGATGTATGAAGTGGAATCTACTGTTAGGAGGAATATATACACTTGCAAGGGTGAGATATGTTACAATGGGGAGGGCAAGTGCTAACAAAATTAATTCAGTTAAGGTAGATGAGGCCCATTCTATTGTCTATTAGGGAGACAGTGGGACCTAGTGGATAGAGCACCACACAATGACTTAGGGGTCCTGGAATCTATCCTCTGCCTGCTGGATAACCTTCACCATGTCAGTGCTCTTCTCTGTGCCTCAGTTTTCCCATCCATTAAGTGCAACGATATTGACTTCCTTTGCAAAGTGCTTTGAGACCTACCAATGTAAGATCTAGGCATTATCATTATTATTGTAATTATTTATTGAACACTCATTGATAAGGCACATGGTTTTATCTGGAAATACTTCACGTTACTTTTAAAAGCTAAAACCCTTCCCCAAACAGTGAACAGATAATAGTGGTTATTACAGAATTGTATTGCAGTAGTACTTAAGGGCCCCAATCATAAATCTGGGTGCTATCACGCTAGGTGCTGTACAAACATAGAGCAGACAGATGGTCTCTTGCCCCACCATTTTGCTTCCTTGCAGCTCCTAAGCTTTAAAGACAAAATGGAGGGAAAGGGTGCCACTAAATGCTAGTGAAAGCTACCAGGGAGCAAAGTCCTGGACAAAGAGGTGCTTTCAGGCCATGCTCAAGGCCAGGGCTAGATGAATTTCTGTCAGAGGTGAGTTTCAAAAGTGTAGGGCTGCTTCTGTGATCATCTCACCCTGTCTTCTTTGTGTCCTAGCATTGGAAGAAAAAGATTTAAGGGACCCAGTGATCACAGATGAATCACAGAGGGAGTGGGGAATCTGGGGCTTTGGACAGGATAACCAGCACCTTGAATTTCACCCAGAAGATGATTGGCAGTCAGTTTAGATTGCAGAGAATAAGTGTGGGTCACTTTGCTCAGAAGGCAGCCGTGCTAGCTTTCATGACTCGCTGCAGGCTGACCCCGTACAACTGTCTAGCAGCACCATCGATGAATGTGGCAAGGCCTGCATCTGAAAGGAATGAGTGTCACAACTAAGGGAACAAAAGATGAAAAGAAAGGTGTCTTTGTCATCGATGTGCTCTGAGAACTGAGAGGCAGAGATGAGTTATAGACCCTAAGACTGGAAACCACTGAGGTAACAGATGGACTGATGCCCTCACACACTTCAGTAGCTGTCAGCATCACTCCTGCCTTATCCAGGCCACTCTTGCATCAGCAGGCTTTCAGCCAGGCTCCTATCTCTGCCAGACAGGAAGAGCAAGGAAAAAGTGACAGAATTCAAGGCAGTGCAGCTCCTACCATCTCTCAGTCACTATAAGCTATGATATGCACAAAGGGTGCATCTACACTAGCAATTTAGGTTGATTTAAGGACCCTTAAGTCAACCTAAATAACTCTATGTCCACATTGGGCTTTCATTAAGTTGACTTGAGAAATTCCTTAAGTCGACTTAATGAAAGGTTAGGTCAACTTAATAACTATCCCTCCTTAGGTTGACTTAAGTCGACTTAAGGACGGTGTGGATGGGGAGTAGCCCTTAAGTGGGCTTTATTAAGTCAACTTAATCCCAGTGTGGATGCCTATATCCAATGTTAAGTCAACTTAATATAGTTGATTTAAAAGGAGCCACTTTGTTAAGTTGACTTAATAAGGTTGACTTTAAGTTGCCTTAAAGTCGACCTTATTAAGTCAACTTAATAAAGTCAACTTAACTTTTCTAGTGCAGACATAGCCAAATAGTCATAACTGGTAAAAATGAAATGCAGATTGAAATAACTCGTTCAGCACCTGACAGTTATGTATATGGCCCGTTGATACCAAGGTGCTAAGTGCTCTAGAAACACCGTCAGTAGATTGAGTAGACCTCTCTGCTCTTCCTTCATCCATGTTTCTGTCAGTTTCAGGGGAGAGACACATGCAAAGATAGTGACCAAAGGAAAATCAGGTAAGTGAACAACTGGCATCCCCTTATGAAACATTAGATTTATTGTTGGAGGCCAGACACATTACAGGTAGGGATGCAGCATAGTGGGATAAACTTGAGGAAGTTTGAAACAGCTTGTTTCTTAACTTTCTTGTGTACATCTTCTTCGTAAGTCTTATTCCCCTCTGGGGACAGCAGATGTTCAGTCCTTCTAACGCCTCTGCATGTGAGCAGTAGGGCATGATCTTTACTGGCTACAGTAAATTAGCCTGTTCACGTCTCAGCCCATGAGGCAACCAAACAAGAGAGTCTGATTTCTCATCCTATCCTCTCCCTTAAATAGATAAGAATTGATTCACCATTAAAACAAGACAATCAAACCCCATTTGCTCACTCATGTACCCTCGCTTCAGTTTGATGACTCAACCTCTAGCCTACAGGTTTACTTGTAGATGTTGCCAGGTTCCTTTAAAGGTGAAGATATTGGCTGGTGAGTCAATGAGTCAATAAGTGCTCGGTGGATGAACTCATGCTCTTCCTACGGTACCAGGAGAACACTGCAGCTTACGGCCTGAGGAAGGGAAAGTGCATCTCACAGGCTTGCATGAAACATCTTCCCCAGTGATTTCACATCCCTTGGGGAACATGCATGCCCATGCATCTCATCAGTGCACTGCTCTACCTCACAGGCAACTGAAGAAGAGGCCCAAGACCTTTTCTTACAGCTCATTGGCTCACCTGCCCCTTAGCTTTGGAAATTGCTCAGCTGTAGATTTCATGCCTAGTGGGTTAGAAGCAGAAATACTTGACTCATATAAAATTAGATCATCTCCAATAAAAATCTATATGCCAGAGACATCCATTGCTCAGCGAGTTCCTGCTGTTTTTTGATATTTATTGAAGTTGGCCTCCAAACTACATGAGTGTGCCATAGTCCAGGCTCCAGGGAACCTCTCCTCTCTGTTTTTATTTTCCATTTTGGTGTAAGCAAAGACTAAAAAGTCCTGTATGCAGCCAGCAAAATTCACCCTCAGCTACAAATCCCCTTCAGGTGAATAGGAGACATGAGTGGCAGGACTTTGGGCCAAATCATTGCCTGCCATTGATTGGTACAAGCATTAAGGGGATGTAAGGGCCTGGCACTGGTTCCCTACATCAGAAGCAGCCATTCCCCCTCTCTGTGCAGGCAGGCAAAGAGAGCCCAGGGAGTGGGCAGAACCTTCATTCTGCCACCTCTAAGAGCTGGCCAGTATAGTGGTGTTGGGGCATCAAGCAGCAGAGGTGGCCTTTGGCTATTGGGGGTCCTAGGCAAAGGCACATTGTGGGCCCCCCTATAGACCTGTGGGGCCCCCTATAGGCCCATGGGGGCTGCCTGTGGCCAGCTTCAGCTCCCCGCTGCTATTTCTGACCCTGCCCCTCCCCCCAGCTCACTTCCAGCCCCATCTCCCCCTCACCAACCCTGGACACAGGGGCCAACTCCTCTGCTGGCTGCCAGCCGAGGCAGACACGGCTTTTGGGGCAGGCAAGGGGGCCCCTTACAGCTTGGGGCCCTAGGCGTGCACCTGGTTCGCCTACCCCAAAAACCACCTCTGTCAAGCAGCATGCCACTCACTAGGTACAGGTGCAATTCACTACCTTCCTGGAGCAGTGAGGAACCTGGCACAGCTGCTGCGATTCCAGAGACAGCTGAACTACAGACTGCCACTTGCTCAGAGCTGATCCTCTGAAGGCAGAAGGTGTCTCTTTTGGTAGATTTCTATGGCCTATGTTATGCAAGAGATCAGGCAATATGACCAAACGATCTCTTTTGATCTTATATCCCATCAGTCTACTGACTGCTTTGGCATGAGAAAGTGAGATCAGCCTCAAGCACTGTGCCAAGCAGAGGTGAGTTGATTTACTTTTTAACATTCCATTAGGAGCAATGTCCTTGAAAAAAGTTGGCAAATGAAATGTCTGTCTCCCTCACTGGTGTCATCATCCATTTAAGGGAAAGTGATTTTCCATGCTTTCCTAGAAAAGTTTGATACTAAGCTGGGCTCTTTTTGTATTTTTGTGCTTGCTCACTGGCATCTCTGGCAGCTCGGAGAACACTAAAATAACTTCCAAAGGGGTAGCCGTGTTAGTCTATTGTAGAAAGACAACAGAGTCTTGTGGCACTTTTAAAGACTAACAGATTTATTAATCGCATGGCTGTTAGTCTTTAAAAGTGCCACAAGACTCTGTTGTCTTACTAAAATAACTGGTGATCAGCAGAGGGGGGCTGAGTCACAAATTTCAGATGTGGATACAAAGGTTTCCCAAAGTAGAGATCCAGAGTTTGGATCCCTACTCTTCTTCAGCTGTACAGCCAACAAAAAGAACAACAACAAAATGCTGCTTTTTATGAGTGGGTCCTAATGAAACATCAGTCTTTGAGCTGCTTCTGGGTTACACTGTCTCAACCTCTCAGGATCTTCTGGATTATCAGGTATCCTTCTTTTATAAATCTTCTAGGGTTGAGGCCCTTATCTTTACTGATATTTTGCTTACATCGGGGTGCTAAGCCCGTCATTCTGGTTGCCAGCCCCAATATAACCCATGAGTGTGTCAGGTCTCAGCCCAAAGGCTATAGTCCTAGTATCCAAGTCTAGACAACAGGAATGAGTTGGGACATTTGCCAGAGTCAGAAAAAGCATTGTTATATGCCCAGTGCTTGATTGAGAGGAACCCTCCTCAGCCACAGCCACAGCCACCACCCAGAACACACTAGCACATGCCATGGAGGTGAAGCTGAAAAGCTATTAGTGTGTGGGGAGGATAGCATGGGTGAAAGGGGACATTGTCAGGGGATCAGCTGGGTGCACCCTCCCATTGCAAGCCAGCGGGGCAAGCAGCCAGGGAAAAGATCTAAGCCAAATATTGCCCTCAGCCACACCCGCACAACCCAGGTGAAAATCAATAGGATTGTGTAAATGCAAATGGAGGCACAATTTGACCATCTGTATTTAAAACTCCTGGTCTGTTGTGACATATTTCTGTGGAAGATCCTGTGAGGTGCTGAGCATCTATACAATGGAGGGGGTACAGGAGCCTACAGCCAGAGTGCTATAACAGAGTATTATAAAAGAGGCACAGGGTGCTGTCCTAGAGCCAGATTCCCCTCATCACATGTCAGGATTGCGTTTTTTCAGAGGAAAAGGTAACGCCCAGCCTGGACGCTGAATGATTTATGCAGAAAGTTCTTTTCCGACATTGCTAACTCTTATCGTTTTTCTGCTTTTCACTCAGCATTTCTAAATCTATCTGCAATGGGGAAAATGTTTTAATGAGTTTATTAAAGTTGTGTAAAATTAATCTTAACATTTATGAATACGCCTACTATAAATTCTCTCAGATCTGTCAGTTTTGGGGTCGGTGAACTTCAGTGTGTTAAAGTACTGAGTAAATGTCTGTCGTTGCTGTAATGATTGTTAGTAACGACAGTAAGAAATGTTTCCTGTCTTTCTAAGGTGTGGCAGCCTGACAGGTTTCTGCTTTGGGAGCATGGGGTTGTTTTTGTTGGCTATACTCCATTGAAGGCAGAAATGAGGCTGCGTCAGCGATTGCTTTCTAGATGACATCTAAGTGTAATGTTGCATTTTGGAGTGTCCCTGTGCCCTACCTGGGGCCATTTCATCTTTATTTCTGCAAATTAGTAGCTTCTGGAAGGCTAAGTTGTCCACATGTTTTCACAGAAAACTTCACAGACACTAAAAAAGATTTCACACCATTCAATGGTTCTGGAAGGCGTTTACTTCCCCATTTAAGTAATCCAGCCCTGGGAATTAGAACTGGCCAAGAGGGTGTTAATTTCCAGCCTGGAATTCCTGCTTCTCACACCTGGGCATAAAGAGAAAATGTTAGGGCACTTTGGGAAAATTAGGCAGGGCTCAAGCAGCCCAGAAACTTCGGTATCATTGGGAAACCAATCGAGATACAAGAGCATGAACTCCAGATGCTGTTTTCACAGCAGGATCCCTGATAATCACAGATGACTGGGTCTGCTCTATCCTCTCGCAGACTGAACTTCACCCATAGCCCATGGGAGTTTGCATCAGTAAGGACAGAATATGGATGTCATGCTTGGCCCAGAGAGGAGGGCAGAGATTAAAGGCTGTGAGAGAGCTCTCCCAGTGCAGAGTTCACTTGTGAGGCTACAATTAGCAACTCTAAGAGCTTATGGTCCAGGCTTCTATGGATATTGCTTCCCATCTAGTCCTTGATAACAATGTCATCCACACCTTTTATACTATCCTTCCTGGTCTGGCAAAACAAACCTGCCTTAGGCTGAACCAGGATTTAGGGCCTGATCCTATGGGATGTGGAATCCTGGAAATGATGGTTTGCTCTGTAATGTTTGGGATCACACCCTTCTTCTGCAACAAATTCTCTAATATGGAATTGATTCTGGAGTACAATTCCCAGACTGTCCCATCCAGAGGCTTTGCTTTTACTCCATGCAGCTAATCTGACAGCATTAGTGATCCCACTTGCCATTTTTCTCCTAAAAGACTCCTGTTGAACAGGAAGGCATTGTAATAATTCGCACATGCTCCAAAGCGCTGTCCAAAAATGAGTATCGCATTAGCCACTCACCAGCCACAAATGGGAAAGCTGAGTACAGAAAGGGGAAAGAGGCTGATTTCCAGCGGTGACAAACACCCACAATTCACTGAAGCCAACAAAATTTGTGGAAATCAGGCCCTATGCAACCAGCCCTGTCTTTGTTTTATGCCACTTACATACAGATGCTGTTATTCCAAGTACCACACTGATGTATTGCTCTCAGACAGGATGAGGACATCTGTAAAGACAACTAAAAGATCTCACTTCAAGGGTCTGTGGTCCTTAGAGCCTCAATAAATTCAAGGGTCTGCGGACAGTGAAGAAGTGCATCTGTCTCCTTCCAACATAGTTTCTTCAAAGCTTCCACCTTCCTTCAGCATGTGATACACATTGATTCACAGGATGAATGTACAGGTGAAGTACTGCTTCTCATTTCCTGGAGCTTAACATGACCATTTCTTAGCCCAGCCACTTCTTTCTTGTTTCTCCTCCATGATGTACTAAGCTGAAGAATGGGTGTACCAGACCCTGCCCCCAAACAAATGATTTTCTGTGTGAACCTTTTGACAACATCCATATCCATTCATGGCAAATACCAGCTCTGGCTTCTGCTCTGATGCATGTGTATAAAACATTAGCCTCTGTAATAATAGAGAGTAGTTTTTTTAGAGGGACATAGCTTATCAGTAGATCTCAAAGTGCTTTGAAAAGGAGGTATCATTAGTCCCCTTTTATAGATGGGGAAACTGAGGCCCAGGGCAATGAAGTGGCTTGCGAAAGGTCACCGAGCAGGCTAGTGGCAGACCTGGGAATAGCACCCAGGAATCGTGAGTCCCAGTCCAGTGTTCTAGAAACCAACCCACTCTGCCTTTACAGCTTAATGAGTGTAAAACTCCACACAAGAAGATAAGAAAACAAAAGGTGAAGGGTGAGGAAATACAACTTTTGGATAGAAGTCTTTGCTCACTTTGAGGTTGAGAACATTATCTATGCTAATATAAATATACCAAATTCAGGCCCATTTGTAGATGATGGCGCACTAAGATCACAGCACCATGGAAACCACTGGCTCAAAAGGGACTTCCAGTGGGTCATCTCCAGACCTATGCAAATCTCCATCAGATTTGCAGAAATTCTGGGGCCTCCCAGCTCACTGACCAAGTTTCTCTTCATTCTGTGAGCCAGGTCCTCAGTTGGTGTCAACTGGTGTAGCTCCACTTCAGTCAGAGGAACTGTGCTGACACCCTTTGAGGATTTCCTTCTGTCTTCAGTGCTGAGGGAAGCATGGTCTGTCTTCTGCTCTTACTGAGAAATATGAATGGACCCAACATAAGGCATATCAGCTGTGCCCAGATAACACTGTGAGGGACTCCCTATAAAGACGGGGAGTTAATAAAGACAGTTGCAGTGGAGTTGGTCCCCATCCCTCATGAGCCTCGAGTTCAGAAGAAATGAGGAGATGTCAGTGGTTTCACTACGAGACAAGAACTTTATCCAGGCCAGTTTGTTCCATTGCTGAACTGACCTGTTGGGTTGTTATAACGCTACTCTAATGGTTGACTCTTTATTTTCCTATCACTGCTTCCTCTCTCCTCATTGATTAATGAGAATCTTTTTCATGTGGCTGGTGTTCTAGAAATAAGCACAAGAATCATAATGCCTATGTCTACACTTACTAAAATTAAATTCCAAAGGGGTAGCCGTGTTAGTCTATTGTAGAAAGACAACAGAGTCCTGTGGCACTTTTAAAGACTAACAGATTTATTTATCGCATGAGCTTTCGTGGGAGAAAATCCCACTTCGTCAGACGCTTTGAAGATAGGAAAGTTACAGAGTGGGAGGAAATTAAATGCAGGGTAGTGTATGACATAGCATCAGGTCAGGCTGTAACAGCAAATCAGAACTCGAACTTATATGCAAATTTGACTCAGTTGTCTTGGGGTTAAACGGGGACTATGGATTTTTCTCCATTACAACAAGTGATTTGACCTCCCCCTCCTCTATGTGCTGTTCCCCAGTGTTTTGAATCCTAACACCTATTTTGATTTGCTGTTTTCTCCCACGAAAGCTCATGCGATAAATAAATCTGTTAGTCTTTAAAAGTGCCACAGGACTCTGTTGTCTTACTAAAATTAGTTTGAATTAGTTAGTTCGAACTAACTAATTCAAACTAATTTTAGTTAGTTCGAATTAACTAAATTAATTTTAGTTAGTTTGAATTAACTAAATTAACTTAATTCGAACTAACTAAAATTAGTTTCAACTAAGCAAGTGCCATTCATGGCACTTGCTTAGTTCGAATTAGCGATTTCCATTGATTTCAATGGGCAGGTTAGTTCGAACTAAGAAATTAGTTCAGACTAACATGGCCACATTGGTTAATGAACTAACAAGTTTGAATTAACCCTTACTTCTAATACCCTATTCAAAGTTATTAGTTCAGATTAAGGAAATCCTTAATTCCAACTAATTAAAGCCTAATGTAGCCATGGCTTAAGTTAGTTCGAATTAAGCTTCCTTAATTCGAACTAACTTGCCAGTGTAGACATAGCTGAAGTTGGCAGGTGGATAAATCACAAAATGTGTTATATCCCCAAAGCAGTTCTCCTCTTTGCCGCACAGGCATCTGTGTTCATTTCCCAACCCAGCATTTATCTGACAGCCTATGTGTTGGCCCAGGCCTGATTCTGACTCCATTGCAGTTTCAGCTTCCCACTCCTTGACCAAGAGCAGCTGGGAGAGATGCTCTTCTGTGGCTACCCAGTATCCCATCAGGCTGACTGAAAAGAAGTGCTGAGGGGAAGGATGGTGATTCTAACAAAGCTTTGAGGGTAGGAAGATTAAAGCCGGTTCACATGAAGGGCTCCTGGGGGTTTATTAAAGCATGTGGGGAGCTCTGTGGGGAAAATACAACGGATCCCAAATACCTGTGGAAGCTTACAGCAGGTGTCAATTGTAGATCTGTTGAAGTCAATGCAGCTAGGCATCTGTCTCCAAAGACTTTTTCTACTAGGTTTGCCCTGCAAACTTTCCCCCTGCAGCTATGACTGAAATAGTAAGGTCCAGCCCCAGATTCGCTGGAGAGGAAGTTGTTCATTAGAAGGGTTTTGCTTTTACAGTTTTGCAATAGTTTATCAGTCACCCCTTGCCCTGTGAAGGTGCCATTTCCCTTTAACTCAGGAAAATCATTACCAGCGGACCATTCTCACATCTAACTGTAGGATACAGCTCAGGCATGGGAAACAAGGCTGTCTCCCAGAACAGTTTGCCTAGTGCAATGAGAGACTGTACCTTGTGCCAAATCCTGTATCTGAAAACACAATATGTTTCCTTTTTCACACTGTGATTGCAGTTGTTATTGTTAAACTTTCTCTAGGCGTATGAAAATATAAGGCCAAAATCTGAGAGGCAGAGGGCACCTGCAAGTGCCATTGACGTCAGAGAGATGTGCAGGTGTTTAGTTCATCTCACACCCTGGCCCCATAGATTAAGAGCCAATGGGATGGGAACAAATGCCAGAGGTCATGTTGAAAGTGCTTTCTCAATACAATGCAGTATATATTTATCGAATCGTGTTTCCCGTATCCAGGGCAACTGGGAGGCTATTTTATTCACGTTAATGGGAGTTTCAAAAGTGTTTTACGACAGTTCTTATCTCTAACACTAAAAATACTGCTGTGTTTAATGAAAAGTTACAGAGCAACTAGTGGCTCTAATTTACTGATGCTACTAAATCTGTTAAAAGTTTGGGCAAGGTTTCCTGGCCTCTTTCTCAAGCATTACCAGGGTCTAGCAAATATTTGAGCTCACAAGTCATTTCACTGGTGGATTCTTTCACCAACCCCTTTTTCTCTATAAAGGACTTGGATGCTTTATAAATAACAGTTTTGGCTGGAATGTAATTGGCTTGGGCTAGACTGAAGCTGACTGGAAGAGAGGTGATCAAATAGAGCAATTTGCAGTGTTGCTGGAGCTATGTTTCTCCCAGGATATCAGAGAGACAAGGTGGGTGACACAATATCTTTTACTGGACCAACTTCTGTTGGTGAGAAAGAAAAGTTTTCATGCTACACAGAGCTATTCAGTGTAGAGCAGAGGATTCCTGAAGAAACAAGATTGTGGGTGGAGAGAAACACTCAGAAATATTATGTGAATAACGACTAGTACCTTGGTATGCCCTCTGCAGCAGTATCAAACCACCGAGTCCCTCTGTGTCACCTGAATTGCTTTAAAACACTGTTTTAAAAAAATACAATCTGGTGATTCAAACTGGATGTCTAACTAAACTGAGTAGCTGCAACAATGTATCTCCAAGCCACGTCCGTTCTCACCCTCCTTTTCCTGGAGTATGCTAGCGCCTCACTGTTGCACCACACCTACCCTTTAAACCTGCTTCTGCAAAGAGGTCCACACGGTAAATCAGGTAGCTTCCTCTGCAGAATGGGTCTTTAGACTGGAAGATCTTTGGGCTCAGGATCTGTCTTTCCATATGAAGATTTGAGTGCACTAGTGGGTCTCATGAAATAATAAATAAGAATTAGAAAAGATTTTCCTCCCATGGAATATTTTGACTTTTATTTAAAAAAAAAAAAAAAAAGCCCGACTATTGATTTTTTTTTTTTTTTTTTTTTACAGTACCAAAAAGCAAAACACCAAGGCTGATGACAACTGAGATTTTTAGGTATCAGCCATAAAATTTTGATTCTCAGGTTTTCAGATGAAAAAGTGAAAATTTTTGAGAAAAACAGATACTTTCCATGAAAATGTTCATTTAGTTGAAAACCCAGTTCTCCATTGGAGCGAAAAAAGGTCCCGTGGAAGATGCCTGACCAGACTGAATAAAATAACAAAACTGGCTTCACTCTAATTCAGGTTTAAATACTGGGGGTGTGGCTGGGAACTGTGCATTCTGAACACAGCTGCCATGTGGGGTTTCACTTTCTCTGCCTACCGAGGAAGATTTCAGGGTGAATCAGGAAATACAACATCACCACTGACTCCTTCCCAACTTCTGCCGCCTGAGCCTGGATCCGTTACCCTACAAGTCATGTTGCAGACCCTGTCTTTGCTCTCTGGGTTTGGCCCGGGATTGTGCTGCTGAGAGAGGGCTGGGGCATGGCTGGTGCCTGAGTAGGTTTATTATGAGTGTTATGTGGGGATTATTCCAGGCTGTATTGTCTTGGCAAGACAGTTGTTTGTTTAGAATTGGGGTGTTTTTAATACATACAATACCTAGGGTGCTCTACAAACTGGAATACATAATGACACTTTGAAATATTGCCTTAGAAGTTTTGTCCTTCCAAAGCACTTGCTTCCTGATAAGTCTAGGACATTTGTTGGAAAAGATGAAGTGGCATGTAACTCAGAAACCTGATGCCTAAGGTCCACTGTACACTACAGAGTTAGGTGGATGCAAGGCAGCTTATGTAGACCTAACTATGGATATTTCTAGGCTTCAATTTTGCTCCCACCAACATACCTGCCCCACTGTGCCAATTTGATAACTCCGCCTCCACAAGTCATGTAGAGTTATGGTCAGTGCAGTCAGGCCAACACACTGCCAATGCAGATACTGCATTGATTACATCGACTGTCACAGCCTTTCTGGACCCATCCCACAATGCCCCACAAGGACAGTACAGGGAGACAAGTGCTCGGGGGATGATGCTCACTGCTGACACAAGGAGTAAAGCAATGTAAGTTCTGCAGCAGCTGTAGGCCAAGTTAAGTCAACTTAATTTTGAAGTGTAGACCTGGCCTAGGAGAAAATGGTGTTTTCTGAAGAACCCTCAAATATAAGGATTAAATCATTAAGTCCAATATGCAGTAGCTTCATCAGACATTGTAAACTCATTTCCTTTTTGTCACAAGCTAATTTGGAATGAGAAAAGAAGGTGAGTGTCATGCTGCCTCCTACAATGGCTAAATGTGCTAGTGCATTTCCAAAAAGTATTGACAGTCCAAATGTATCAGACCCAGCAGACCTTACTCACACAGTTAACCCCACTGCAGTCTTGTATGAATTGTAAGATTGGGCTGTATTTTAAGTGCTGTCGACAGTGATAAAGCACAGCATTGGGAGTCAAGATTGAATCAAGGTCTCTCTTCTTGCTCCTCAACCTTAAGCAAATAGTCACCAGCAACTACACACCATACAACAGGAACACTAAGCCAGGTACTTATCCTGCAACAAACCCCACTGCCAACTCAACCCACATATCTACTGAAGTGACACCATCATGGGACCTAACCAAATCAGCCACTCCACTGAGGCTCATTCACCTGCTCATCCACCAGTGTGATATACCATGTGCCAACAATGCCCCTCTACTATATACAATGGCCAAATGGAACTGTCTCTGTGCAAAAGAATAAATGGACACAAATCAGACATCAAGAATGGTATCATTCAAAAACCAATAGAGGAACATTACAATCTACCCAGACATTCTGTAACAAACATGCTAGTTACAGTACTTGGGCCAAAAATCTTCAAAAACAGACTCCAATGGAAAACTACAGAACTGGAATTCATATGCAAACTAGACACCCTCACTCTGGGTCTGAATAGGGATTTGGAATGGCTAAATCATTACAAAAGGTAATTTCCCCTCTATTACCATTTTCATCTTCTCAGCACTTGCTTACAGGGCCCTCTTCTACACCGTTTGAATCAAAACAACTTGCTCACTTTGCTGAGATAAGCTAGCAGACTATCCTCTGGAACTGTTTGAATTGGCCTTTGGCCCACCCTTCTCTGTATGAACATATACAGCTAACATACTATATTGTTCGTTTCCATATCTGATGAAGTGGGATTGTGCTCAAGAAAGCTCATGCGATAAACAAATTTGTTAGTCTTTAAAGTGCCACAGGACTCCTTTTCTATTTTTCTTCTTGGCTCTGTGTCATCTTGAGCAATGTTGGGGTGGCTGGGAAAGTCCCAGGACATTAGAGGGACAAGGTGGGTGAGGTAACATCTTTTATTGGACCAACTTCTGTCGGTGAGAGAGACAAGCTTCCATCTTACACAGAGCCCTTCTCCAGGTCTAGAAGCACTTCAGTGGCACAGCTGCACTGGTGAAGACGCTTGATGCCGACGGAAGAGAGCATGCTGATTATTGCGTGTTTCAAGAAACCATCAGTGTGAAGTTGCCCACTGATACCTCTCCACTCATGGGAAGGAAAGTGGGGGTGGGGGGCTATGGATGGCTGAAATAAACCATAAATCCAGTGTGTCTATTCAGTCCATGATTTTTAGTGTCTAGCAAAGTGATGAATTTAAGCACTTACGCTCATCTTTTGAAAGTGTTGTTCAGGTTGACAAACAAGGAGTCTTGCGGCACCTTTAAAGACTAACAAATTTATTTATTGCATGAGTTTTTGAGGGGACAATCCCACTTGTCAGATGTATGCCTTTGAGGATGAGGACACTGGATTTATGGTTCATTACAACAATCCATAATCCATTAACAACCTCCCCAGCTGCTTCTCCTCACCCCACCTTCCTTAATGGGTCACTTCACCTTGAAAAGTCTCTTGAAATATGTAATCCATCTACAACACACACTTTGCTTCCCTACAGAGGAAAAAAGACAACAAACTGTCCAAGCTCCAATATACCACAAGGGATAACAACAGCACCTCTATCCCACCCAACAACATTGTTAATCTTTCATGCTACAGACTTACTCCAGCAGAGGAATCTGTGCTGTCTCGGGGACTTTCTTTTTGCCCCACCACCCCCACACATAAGATACAATTCTGTGGTGACCTTGAGAACTACTTTCGCTGTCTCAGACTCAAGGAGTATTTCGCCACCACCAATGTAGAACGCAATGACCCACAGATACCTTCCTCCCAACATTGCAAGAAAAAGTATTCAACATGGACTCCTCCTGACGGTCGGAACAACAGACTGGACTTCTATATAGATTGTTTCCGCCACCGGGCAAAGGCTGAAATTGTGGACAAACAACATCACCTACACCATAACCTCAGCCATGCAGAGCGTAATGCCCTCCAGAGCCTCAGAAACAACTCTGACATTATTATTAAGGAGGCTGACAAGGGAGGTGCCGTCGTCATCATGAATAAATCGGATTACGATCAGGAGGCTTATAAACAGCTGTCCAATGGAATGTTCTACAAACCACTCCTCTCTGACCCCACTGAGGAATACCAGAAGGAACTACAACACCTACTCAAGAAGCTCCCCAAAGCAGCACAAGAACAAATCAAGACAGACACACCGCCAGAACCCCGTCCAGGGATATTCTATCTACTACCAAAAATACATAAAAGAGGAAACCCCAGACGCCTCATCATCTCAGGCATTGGCACGCTTACAGCAGGATTATCTGGCTATGTGGACTCTCTCCTAAGACCCTATGCTATCAACACACCTAGCTATCTGAGAGACACTACAGATTTCCTGAGAAAAATCCAATCCATTGATGGTCTTCCAGAAAATACCATCCTGGCCACTATGGATGTAGAGGCTCTTTACACTAACATTCCCCACAAGGATGGATTACAAGCTATTAGAAGAACCATCCAGGATGATGACACAGCTAAACTTGTGGCTGACCTCTGTGACTTTGTACTCACCCACAACCATTTCAGATTTGAAGATGATCTATACCTTCAAGTCAGTGGCACTGCCATGGGTACCCGCATGGCCCCACAATATGCCAACATCTTTATGGCCGATTTAGAACAACGTTTCCTCACGTCTCATCCCAGAGCACCTCTACTTTACCTATGCTATATTGATGACGACTTCATCATCTGGACCCATGGTAAAGATGCCCTTGAAGATTTCCCTAGAGATTTCAACAATTTCCACAACACAATCAAACTTAGCCTGGAACACTCCACACAAGAGATCCACTTTCTGGACACTACAGTGCAAATTAGCGATGGGCACATAAAGACCTCCCTATACCGCAAACCTACTGATCGGTATAGTTACCTACATCCCTCGAGCTTCCATCCTCGACACACCACACGATCCATTGTGTACAGTCAAGCCCTAAGATATAACCGCATTTGCTCTGACCCTTTAGACAGAGACAGACACCTTCAGGATCTCTACCAGGCATTCTTAAAACTACAGTACAAACCCGCAGAAGTGAAGAAACAAATTGACAGAGCCAGACGGGTACCCAGAAGTCAACTACTGCAGGAGAAGCCCATGAAAAACAACAACAGAACGCCACTGGTCACCACCTACAACCCCCAAGCCAGACCTCTTCAACACATCATCAAAAAACTACAGCCTATTTTACAAAATGATCCCTCACTCTCTCAAACCTTAGGAGACAGATCTCTCCTTGCTTTCAGACAGCCCCCTAATCTTAAAAGGATACTTACCAGCAACTACAGATCACAGAACAGAAACACTAAAGCAGGAACACAGCCCTGCAGCAGACCACGCTGCCAACTTTGCCCTCATATCTACACTGATGACACCATCACAGGGCCTAATCATGCCACCTACTCCATCAAGGGTTCGTTCACCTGCTCATCCACCAATGTGATTTATGCCATCATGTGCCGGAAATGCCCCTCTGCCTTATATATTGGACAGACAGGACAGTCTCTGCGCCAAAGAATCAATGGACACAAATCTGACATCAGAAATTGCAACACTGCAAAACCTGTAGGGGAACACTTCAATCTCCCTGCTCACTCCCTTGACGACTTGTTAATAGCTGTGTTGAAACAGATGAATAACAAATCACAGCTTCAAAGAGAGTCTGCAGAACTCGAACTTATATGCAAATTTGACTCAGTTGTCTTGGGGTTAAACAGGGACTATGGATTTTTCTCGCATTACAACAAGTGATTTGACCTCCCCCTCCTCTATGTGCTGTTCCCCAGTGTTTTGAATCCTAACACCTATTTTGATTTGCTGTTACAGCCTGACCTGATGCTATGTCATACACTACCCTGCATTTAATTTCCTCCCACTCTGTAACTTTCCTATCTTCAAAGCGTCTGACGAAGTGGGATTTTCTCCCATGAAAGCTCATGCGATAAATAAATCTGTTAGTCTTTAAAAGTGCCACAGGACTCTGTTGTCTTTCTACAATAGACTAACACGGCTACCCCTTTGGAATTTGAAATATGTGTTAACTACTTATGCTAAACAATCTGTTCCATTTTGTATTTAGCTGTGATGCTCTGAATAAGCTTCCCGCCTGAAAAAGAGCTCTGTGTAAGCTCAAAAGCTTGTCTTTCTCACTGACAGAAGTTGGATCCACTAGAAGATATCACCTCCCACCTTATCTTTCACCTTGAACAAGTCATTTAATCTCCCTTTGCCTATTTACCCATCTCTAACATAAGGGCACATTATTCTGTAATGATCTTCTACACCTTATTCTAAAGCATTTAATACTGGCCACTTTCACAGACAAGACATTGGCTTAGAGGAACCAGTGCTCTAATATGGCAATTCCTAAATTCCTAACAAATGCTTGTAAAAATGCTTTGAGATTCTTTGATTAAAGAGCTGCATGCATGGAAAGTGGTTAGTTTTTGGGAGGTTTGTATGGCTAAGAAAACTATTTGGGATTCATGTAAATATAAATTAGACCCCTAGAGCAATGTAATGTAGTGATTGTATATTGTACAACAGACAGAAATCTCCATGATCACAGAGAAGAAAATCAAATCAAGTGAACTTTTTGAAGTGTAAACATATAAGGCTATTAAGGATGTGATCTTGAGTTAATCCCAAGACATAAATTCACTTAATAAAAAACATAGCTCATCTTTAGGGGGGGAAATAGGTCCCAGCTGTGGTGAGAAAGGCTGTCATTCTCCAAGAAGGAGAGGTGATTTTCACTTCCTTCCATCAACCACTTCAGGAATACACAGTTTATAGTGCCCTTTTCTGTGTCTGTTTTTACCTTCAGCGGGAGGCCGGAGAAAAGTTTGGGTGATTGTTCTTAAGAGGTAAAACACTCTGCAAGACCAAAGGAAAGAAGCCAGCTTACTGAAATGGCAGCTTTGATAGGGCGTAAAGCAGATCTCTGTATCTTGGCAAGCCTGGATATTGTTCATGTGAATGATCCCACGGCCATCGGTAGCTGGAGGATCCTGGTCACTAGGTGTTAATGGGAATCCCAGCAGTGGCTAAGCTCCAGATGTTGTAGGCTAACTGAGATAAATTACAGATCTATACTGTTTACACATTCAAACAGCACTTACTAACTTCACACGAGGGATTTGGAAATGCCATTTCCCACCAAGACTCTCTTGCTAATCATGTTGCACCTGTTAACTCTTTCATTGCTGCTGCTCTTTAATCAAGCCAGTTATTCTGATGCTGGTCATTCTTAATAAAAATGAAAGTTATTCAAAACTTTGTAGTGTTTGGGCTTTTGCACAGCACAAAACCAGAGAAATCAAGTTTTACAATAAGAGGAGCAGCTAGACCATGCTTCTCTGTAGCCATCAGATTGTCAAAGCCAGAAGGGATTAGCGTGATCATCAAGTTTCACCTCCTGTACAACACAGGCCAGAGAACTGCCCCCAAATATTTTCTAGAGCTGATCTGTTAGAAAAACAAACAGGCTTGACTTAAAAATTGTCAGTGTTGGAGACTGCTCTCCATCATTCCAATAGTTAATTCTCTCAGCATTAAAAACTGACATCCAATGTTGTCTGAATTGTCTCTAGCTTCAGCTTCCAGACACTGTTGTACATTCTTACACCTTTCTCTGCTAGCCTGAAGATCATGTTATTAAATATCTCTTCCCCATGTAGATACTTATAGACTGCGATCAAGTCCCCCCCCTTGTTGTCTCTTTAAGTGCACAGGTTGCGCTTCTTAAGTTTATCATTATAAATAAAGCATATTTTCTAATCCTTTGATCATTCTCATGGGTCTGTCCTGATTTTTTTTTCCAATTTATCTACATCCTCCTTGAACTGTGGACACCAAATCTCAACCCAATATTCCAGAAGTGGTTGTACCAGTGCCAAATACTGCAGTAAGATAACCTTTCTACTCCAACTTGAGAGTCCCCTGTTTATGCAGCCCAGGATCGCATTAGCTTTTTGGGTCACAGTATCACACTGGGAGTTCCATGTTCAACTGATTATCTACTGTGACCCCTAAATCTTTTTCTGACTCCCTGCTTCCCAGGAGAGAGGCCCCATCCTGTAAGTTTGGCTGATATTCTTTGTTCCTAGATTAATACATTTATATTTAGCCATAGTAAAGTGCAGGTTATTTGCTTATGCCCAGTTTACCAAGCAATCCAGATCACAGTGAATCAGTTATTTGCCATTTCCACCACTTGTGTGTCATCTATAAACTTTACCAGTAATGATTTAATGTTTCCTTCCAGTCCCTGATAAAAATGTGAAATAGGGCAAGGCCAAGAACCACCCCCATGGAAACACAGGTGCTCAGTGATGATTCCCGTTTACAATCACACTTTGACACCTATCAGTCTTTAATCCATATAATGTCTGTCCTGTTCATTTTCTATCATTCTAGTTTTTTAAAGAATCAGAACCAGCATGCGCTGGTTAGTATGTGCCATGCCAGTGACAGAGAACAGTCATCAACCCAATTTAACTGGCCAGAGAAGAAGGTAGGCGCTGCCAAGTAGTTGGAGCGTATTGGTAAATCTAGGTTCCGCTCCCTTAGGCCACTTCTCAACCTGGTAACCCCATGAACTTCACTGGAGCTGTTCCAGCTTTACACTGATGTGTGGAGGCTCAGACTCAGGCTGTACAGGTCTGGCTTTACCATCTCTTTTGAAGACTTGGAATGTGGTGTCCTCAGACAGCAGTACATGGTTAATGCAAATTGGCCCCTTTTTACACAAGTGTAGAAACCAAGGAATAAAAACCAAGGAATTTGGGAAATGAGTGTGCTTAGGGTAAAAAGACAAATCTCTCCTTTTGTAGTCAATTCTTTCCTGCCTGTTCCATTTTCCTGGTATTCCTGTGATCAAGGCTTCCATTAACTTCCACAGTGAGCATTAAACCTTAATATTACTCTGCATGAAAGCTATTCCAATATACACTATAGAATTATTTTCGGCAGCAAAGCATTTGAATCACCCAGCTGAGAAAACAGTCCGATAAAGAACATGCTTACAAAGCTTTGTTCATATCATTATTACCATTGTATCACAGGTACACACTAGTAACAGACTAAGTGAACTATGGGGCACCAAGGAGCTCGTTTCACACAGCCATCTATTGTTTGGGTTTTAATTTACTGCTGTGTTATGCAAATCTTTGGTTTGGGTTGCAGAACTAGTTTTCATAAATTATAGCCCAGTCACAGACTTGGGAAAATCTCAGAGAATATATCTTCAGAGATTTTTTTTTTTTAATTATTTTCTGCAATATAATGCTGAAGTGGCACACAGGATGTTCTAAATTCCATAGGAAGTTTATTAAAACCACAGTAACTCATTCATGAAATATATATATCATAATGTCTTGAATCTATGAAAACCAATGGTGCCTAAAAATTCACTGGGATCATCAATAACTCTGCCACAAGTCTCATCTCATCTGGAATAGAATATCTATTAAAAGATCAGTAACATCACTGTTCCAGATTACATGCGTGTGTATAGATTACACAAATCTAGCTATATACACTAGACTAGATTCTCAGATGTTGTAAATTGGAACAATTCAATGGACTTTAACAAAGCTATGTTAAGTTCCCCCAGCAGAAGATCTAGTGAATGTTTGAATGAAAGAATTCCCACATTCTGATGAGTATCACCAATCCTGCAATATTATATTCTTCTCTTTCATGCTGTTTTGGGTTATTTCTGAAAGAAATTCCAAGTTTCACTAAAGAGAAGAATCTAGCTTTCCTACATCAGTGAATATTTTTTATTGTACCACATATATATCAGTAACTGTTTCACACTGCATTGTGATTTCTATTTAAAACTGGACCACATTCCTTCCTTCCTTCCTTCCTTCCTTCCTTCCTATCTATCTATCTATCTATCTATCTATCTATCTATCTATCTATCTATCTATCTATCTATCTATCTAT
>ML686206.1:0-18443 GCA_007922175.1 Pelusios castaneus | reverse complement strand
TATCTATCTATCTATCTATCTATCTATCTATCTATCTATCTATCTATGTTAGGCTGATCATACATCCCATTTTGGCTGGGATTGTTCCCTTTTTAAGGCCAGTCCCTGACTTCCTGATTTTTTAGCAAAACTGGGCATTTGTCTCATTTGCTCTTGTCAGTGTTGGGCATATGCCCAATCTGCAAAAAAAAAAAGTGGTCCATCATGGGGTTGGAAGAAAGTTCAGAAAGGGAGAAATGATGCTGGGGATGGGGGGGCAGGACAGGAGCTGGGTCGATGTGTCTCTGCTATGCCATGCCCCTCCAGTCAGGGAGTGATGGGCGTCATGTAATCATGCTGCAATTTAGTCAGAGGGCAACAAGCTCAGGGCCCTAATTCAAACTCTTCTCTGGCCGGGCGGAAGAACTGTGACTTGAGGGCCTTGGACCCTACCAGGACACTGGGCTGGAAAGGGCCTGACTGGGTTCCACAGCATCCCCCTGTGCGAGGGCACTGGGTGTGGCGTACTGCACACCTGTACCCCGGAGTGGTACCAGACCCCCCCATCCCAACCTTGTGTTCTCCTCACCTATCATCCTTTGGAAACAGCCCCTAGAATCCTCTTCAGGATTCCTCAACCAGTGTCTTTCCCTCCCCAGTCTGCCTCCAGTCATCTGCTTTTGCCACATCCTGGCAGGGGCGCCATCTAGGGAGGACAGTGAGGGGCATCTGCCCATCCCCACATTGCATACCACCAGCCAGGAGCCACCCATCCTCTGTTGCTTACCCTTCTTCCTCTTCCCCTCACCTGCTGTGACTGACCTGCCCCCACACCACTCCCCACTCCATCTTCTGCTCCTTTCCCTCTCCCCTCACCAGCTGGAAGTGAACCCCACTCCATCCTCTGCTCCTCTCCCCTTCCCCCACTGATCAGGAGTTGTCCCGCTTGTACCAAAATCTGAAATGGTGGCCCTGCATGCTGTCCTTCCCCCACCACCCCCAGGCTGCTCTCTGGAGTCTCCTTGGTCCCTCCCATTAACCTGGAGCCTCCTTCCTGCCCCTCTGCTATCCCAGCCCCCAAAGGGGCATCACACCACTAACTGGATCATTGTCCAAGAGCTTCACTTCCTGGTTCCAAGCCCCAAAGTATTTTCTTTCTCTGCTTCGCTGCCCAGATCCCAGTCAATACCCATTCCTTTTTCTCACTGTTCCCAGTAATGCTACTTGGCTCAACTGGAGACATGGGGATCAAGGGACAAGCGGTGTTCCCAAATGGCTTGGGTCAGCCCTACGTGTCCCATTTTCAGTTTAGAGATCTATCTAGCTATCTATCTATCAGATTGATAGCAGAGAGAGAACATGTATGTTGGCAGAGTAGAATTCTACTAAAATATAGACTTCACATTTATATGGAGCTAAGGTATAGTAAATGTTTGGTAAAGCACATATATATGCATTTTCTATTAATCTTGAGGTATTTTAGCTGTATTAATTTTCTAAAGGAAGAAAGTGGTGAGCCAAATAACCCTGTACATTGCCAATATTTTTCTTTGTTATTAATTTAGATTATCAAGAGGAAGACAAAGATATTAAATACTTTTTTAAAGTTACACCTGATTATGATTTAAGAAGAGGACAAATTGCTCCGAGATACTATATAATGTTATTCTTATCACTGGAGCTGAGTATTTTGGATGAGAGGGCAAATGATACATACTTTTAATGGAAATAATGACATTAAATATTCACACATGATAGAGGCACCCAGGAAAAGTTTCTCCCCAAGGGCTGGATTCTGTTTACAGTGGTGTAACCCCAGTGGAATGCCATCGAAGTCAATGGAGTCACAGTGGTGAAAAAAACAGTATAAGGAAGATCAGAATCAGGTTTAGGGACCAGCATCTGCAGTCTACATGAATAATTCACCCTCAAGGCACTTTTAATAAAAGGCCTTCAGCTAGAGTAAACCATCATAGCACCACCAGCTGCAGCAGAGATACCCGCTGAGAATCTACCCCAGATACACAAGTGCTGAACCATGCGAGATGCTGGAGTGAGTGTTCCTATATGTTAGCTAGCCTTGGAATGTGGTCCAGATGACAAGTAAAAGTGAGTTATAGCTGAGTCTCCGCTTAATCTCTGGTGGGCAAATGTTCATACCACAGAATTACCAGAGTGTGACATGATGGCAAGTCTCTGGCTAGAAGACCCCAATGACTAGAATAGCAGAGCTGGCTGGGGATTTTTCATAGGAAAATGCTGCTTCATCACAATTGAAACTTTTCATGGAAATAGAGACTGCCTTTGACAAAAACTTCCTTGGGAAGGTATCTGGGAATGAACATCTGATCAGACAGGAGAGAGATCCACCACAGAAAGCCAATGACCCAGGTCCTGGGCCACTTCCTCCTGTTGCTCACATTTTAGGTGTGCATCCAAACCACCCAGCTACTTTGGGGTGGGTCTCAGTCACTTTTGTTCTCTCTGATCTTGTGCACAAATATTTTGAAAGGCCTAGTTTTGCTCCAGTGCAGAAGGAAAACAAATGCTGAAACTCCTCTTTTTTTTCCTGGCCAGCCTGTAGAATAAGGTTGCTCCAGGTCAGCTTTAAGATGCATTAATGCCCTGTGGACTGTGAATGGAAAAGAGGGTCTGCTGCTTGGATTGGACTGCTGGGAGTGAGGGACAAAATAAAGTTCCTGTCAGTCAAAATGCAGGAGACTAGGCAAAGTTGGGGGGCAGGGGGAGGGCTAGAATTGGGGGGTTCTGCAGGTCACAATTACTGTGCACTGGCAGAGCTGGAGGCAGGGGCCTCAGAATGGGAGCAGAATGGGGTGCCGGAGGGAGGTCAGGAATAGGGTGCATAGCCAAAGCAGCGTGGGAGCCAAGAATGGAATAGTAGCCAGGGTATGCTGGGTCAGGAGGGAGACAGCAACAGTTGTGAAAGTCCCTGGACTAGGAGAGCAGAGGACTGGTTCCTCTGAGCGGTGTGTGTTGAGCTCTCTCTTCCCACCTCACTCTTGCCTATAGTCCAGAGATTGGCAACCCAAAAGATAAGAAGAGCCATTTTTAAATAATTCTTTCAATAACCCAGTGTTTTGAGAGCCGCAATAGGTGTTGCCTCCTGGTGGGGGGAGCTGGGCCAGGGTGCCTGCTGCAGGGTCCTGTGGCGGAGGAAGGGAGCCCAGAACCAGAAGCAGGCCCTCCCCGGGGTACCCTGGTGGCAGGGGGAGCCTGGCTCAGGCCACCCACAGGGTTCCCCAGTTGCAGGAAGGGGCCAAGAGCCGCAAGAGATCAGCCAAAGACCTGCATGTGGCTCTGGAGCCCAGGTTGCAGACCCCTGCTGCAGCCAGTTGATCACTCACTTGCTTTCTTGCATATCAAAGTCGCCTTTTAAAGGGAAAGGGAATGTTGAACTGTGTGAAGCCTTCCTAAGATCTATGGGGACATCTCTGCCTTGTGTGAGGACATCCAGCCACACACCCCAGGGGTACAGCACCTTTCTGCCAGCCATTATCCCTCTAGGAAGGAGCAATCCTCGCAGGAATAGTGCAGCACCCTCCGAAATACGCTAAGATCTCCCTGGAGTGATAAACTAGATGCTGGGCAGTGTTTCCAGCCAAGATCTCTATTTCTGGTAGCGAAATAAATCAGCCCCCAAGCGCGCTGCTGTTTCTCATTTAAGCCTTGGTTCTCATTCAAGTCCCTCATTAGGTACCCACAGTCTTAATGGCTAATGGCTTGGACAGTATTTCAGCATGAGCCAGAGAGGAAATAAACACATCCACCACACACGAGCCCCGCTTTGCTCTCCCCTGCTCCTGGATCAGCTAAAGGCACTTCACGGGCTGGGACCGCGTCCGGCGTTCACTGATTCCCTGTCGGGTCAGCGGTAGAGAGCCCACCCGCCCTGTCCTTGCCAGAGCTCTGCCTGCTGGGAGCCACGGACCCATGTTTGCTGCATGGGTACACGAGCCGGCGGATAGCCCAGGAGGGGTTATTTACACCTCGGCGCCCCAAAAAGTGCCCCGCGCTTCTGGATCTGTCCTTAGATAACCGTTGGCCGGCACCAATCCCCATGTGAACGCAATTCTTGGAGGACAGCCTGAACTAACTCGCCCGGCCCTATCTCATTGCGGGGCGCGTGTGGGGGGCAGAAAGCGTCCCGCGCAGGCTATGGCGGATTAAATTCCCCCCGGACAAGGCGTGCCTTCCCCCAGCCATCCCGGACCCAGCTTGGACGCCACTCCGAGCATCAAGGGACCGGATCAAGCGGTCGGACTGGCCGCGCCCCGGGGACAGCTCCAGTGCGCCGGGCACGGGTGGGGGGCTGCAGGGAGGCTGGCTCCAGGCCGTCTTGCGAGTCCAGAGTCCCTCGCCCGTGGCCTTTTGGCCGGGCCATGCGCTCTCGAGCCAAGCGACGCCTGCTGCCCTCCCGCCCGGCCCGGAGCTCAGGGAGACCCCGCTCCAGCCCCGCGCTCCCGTCCCGCCCCCGGGCTCAGGGAAACCCCGCTCCAGCCCCACGCTCCGGTCCCGCGCCCCGAGTTTAGGCACTCCGCACTCCATGCCTCGGGCGGCCCGGCCGCCCCGACTCACCCACGCACTCGTTGGCCTCGCGGGCCGTGGCGCGCTGCCAGGGCCGGTCGTAGTGGAAGGGCTTGCAGCGGTCGCACTCGGGCCCGGCCGTGTGGTGCTTGCAGTCGCACACCAGGTTGTCGTCGCGGTCGCGGACGCAGCGGGCCGCGTGGCCGTTGCACTTGCAGCGCCCGCCCACCTGCAGATCCGAGACGGCGTAGAAGTAGGAGTCGCGGGCCAGCTCGGAGTCGTCCTCGTTCTCGTCGCCGAAGGTGTGCAGCCGGCCGAAGGCCACCCTGATGTCGGTGGCCGTGACCCAGTCCTGCAGCACGGGCGAGCTGTCGAAGTCGTGCGCCGACGGGCGGCCGTCCAGGGTGCTGAAGGCGATGAGGCCGCCGGCCAGCGGCCGCATGTCGGTGTGCGAGTCGGTGCACAGGGCCTCCTGCTCGTTCTGCTTGGTGAGCGCGGCGCGGCTGGGCCGCCCGTACATGCGGCGGCACTGCGTGGAGTAGAACTGGAAGGGCAGCCAGCTGCGCCCGTGGTCCATGGACTTGTAGATGGCCATGGACTCGGGGCGCGGCGAGCAGAACTGCAGGCTCACGTAGGTCACCTCGAACTTCTTCCCCAGCGCCAGCGTGAGCGTCACGTTGTGCGGGTGCTGCACGAAGCTCTCCGACTGCCAGCACGTCAGGTTGTGCGGGTTGTTGAGGTCGGTGAGGAAGGCGGGCGGGTGCGCCCGGCGCGGGTCGGAGGCGTTGCAGAGGTGGCAGGTCCGCAGCCGCTCCTCGCCCCGCTCGCTCAGCACGCAGTACCGCGCCGGCGGCCGGCCGCAGGTGCTGGACACCCGCACCTCCTTGCCGAAGGCGGCGTTGACGAAGTCCGGGATGCAGCGGCGCGGCTGGCCGTTCTCGTCGTAGCAGGGGTCGGGCTGCGCCGTCTGCACCGCGAACATGCCCGCGCCCTGCCCGCCGCGCACCGCCTCCGCCAGGCACCAGACGGGCAGCAGCGCCAGCAGGGCCGGCCAGCGTGTGCTGGGCATGGCGGCTCCGGGCCTGGACAGAGGGAGAAGGGAGGGAAGGGGGTGAGTGAAAGAGATCCGCGGCTCACGGGACTGGACGGGAGAGCTGCGGATCCCAGCCCGGCGCCCGCCCCCCAGGACCGACGGGTGGGTCGCTACCTTCTTCCTCCTCCTCCGCAGGCTCCGGGGCAGGTTCCCTCCCGGGACGGTGGCGCTGCTGGTGGCGAAGCGGCGTGCGCGGGTCCAGGAGCCCGGAGTGTCCCAGTCCTCAGACCGAAAAGAGAAAACAACAGACTAGCGGCGGCTCCGTGAGCCGGCCCGGCGCTGCCGGCTGCACCGCTCAGGAGCTACCCGCCGGGAGTGGAGGGGAGCGCGGGGCAGCGCGATCGGCCTCGGCTGGGAAAGCAAAGTTTTATAGCGGAGCTGGGGAGAGTCCGGGGCTGAGAGGAGCCGAGCGGCTGGGAGGGGTTAGGGCGGCGTTCCCACCCACGGCAGGAGACGGCCCTGCTCCCTTCCCGTGACAGTGACATGGGGGCTGGTGTGCAGCCGCGGGTCTGGCGCTGTCCCTTGGGGCGGGGGAAGAGTGGGGGCGGGGAGGGGAGGTTACATGGGGCCCTTTAGCTCTTTGCTACTCCGAGCTCCGGCCGCAGAGCGAGTTGGCCGTGCCGCGCCGGGCACGGGATGGAAACAGTGTCTTGCTGCCATGGCGAAAACCAGGGCCGGGCTTTGGGGTAGTATGTCTGGGAGGCCAGGAATGAGCCGGTAAATAGCGTCTAAGCCAGGACCCGGGGCGGGGAGGGGAACCTGGTATCCGGGTTAGAGGTCTTGGCACGCTGTTGAGCCGGTGGAATAGGAGCCTGGAGAAAGCTAGAGCAGGACCTGCATCGTCGGCTCACCGCTCCCAGCACCGGTTCACCCAGGGCTCAGCCCCGCTTCTCCGGCTCTGGCCAGGCTCCATCGCCTGCGCTGGCCTCTGCCTGGGCGCTTTGCCCCAGGAAAGAGTACAGAATCTGGCCCTTCCATGCCAATACAGCGGTGCTCAGCTCTGGTGCTGGACGGGGCGGGCGGTGTTCGGTGGCCATCCTGGGCGAGCTGGCACGGATAGGGCACTTTCAATGCAGAGGACATAGGCGAGTCTCCCGCCCTCAGCGCCCCCGGGTAATCAAAGCATTTGGGACAATGCGCAGGTAGCGCAACCTCTGCTCCGGCACCGTCCGGCAGTACAGAGGCCTCGGGACTCCGGCCCCGCTCCTGGGGAATTGTTGTCGCTTCTGGCAGCGCAGAGCTAAAGATGCTGATGGAGCCAATAAAACGGGGCCCGACCCGCCCGGGCACGGCAGGAAAGGTCCAAACCAGCCACCTGTTCGCACCGGCCCAGCTATAGCGTGTCCGGGCTCGGCGAGCTCTCTGGGAACGCGAGGTGTGACTTCTCCTAGCGGGAAGTTAGGCCGGCCGGGTGCGGAGACAGCCCCTTTCCAGCCCAAGCTCTGGGAGTTTCACCGGATCAGTCTTTCTCCGGCGCCGCTCGCGGCCAGCACCGGGGAAAGTGATCGGCGTCGCTCTCCTAGGCCATCCCGTCCCCGGTGGAGACACCGAGCGGGCGGAGAGAGCCGCAATTAACCGGTGATCGCTGCCGAGCGAGGACAGACCGTGCTTCGCTTCACTCCGGCGGGGAAGGTGTGTTTAGCGGCCCATCAGTCCCAGGGCTGTGTTACTCTAACGGCTGGTTGTTAATACAAAGGGGGAGACTCACAAAACCAGCCCATCCCGGCGCCTTGCTCCCTGCCCAGCCCGTCACGGGGCGAGTTCAGGGCGAAGCAGCCCCTAACTGGGGTCTGAGCACCCCACTCCGGACGCGAGGGCCAGACTTGGCCTTGCCCGGCGCTCCATCGCCGCCCCTTATTTCCCTCGCTGGGCCGCTGCGCGCCCCCCCAACACGGGTCACTCCCCGCCGGGGTCAGCTCCGCGGGGATGGCGGGGATACTCAGGCCCTAGGCGGGCAGCGCCCGGCTCGGCTCGGGGGACCGGGAGCGATGCGACAGCCTGCGCTGCCCCCTTGCCCTCCCCCCGCCTCCGGCTGCCTCGCAGCCGAGCTGAATAAAAGGGGTTGTTGTCAATTGAATTAGGGCTGATTAATCCGCTCCTGCTCCTGCTCGGCCCAGCGGGGCGCCTTTGGCAGTGCGACCGCCCTCCCTGCGGGGCAGCCGGGCTGCGGCAGCCGGATCGCGGCTGCCTCCAGCCCCAGCCCTCTCCTCGCACAGCCCCACTGCGGGCTGGTTTGTTAATTCTCCGCCGTGAAACAGCCCTACTCGTCACTCTCCCCGTCCCGCCCCCCGCCAGCCCTGACAGCTCCAATAGCCCTAATCCGCCCCCAACTCCAACAGCCCTAATCCGCCCCCAGCGCCAACAACCCTAATCCTCCCCCAACCCGTACAGCCCTAATCCGCCCCCCGCTCCACAGCCCTAATCCGCCCCCAGAGCCAACAACCCTACTCCGCCCCCAACTCCAACAGCCCTAATCCGCCCCCCGCTCCACAGCCCTAATCCGCCCCCAGAGCCAACAGCCCTAATCCGCCCCCCGCTCCACAGCCCTAATCCGCACCTCCCAACAGCCCTAAATCCCACCCCCCTCTCAAACCCTGACAGCTCCATCCCCGAGGTGGCGGCGGGCCGGATTGCGGAAGCCTCACTGACACCCACAGCTCCCGGGCCTCGGCAGTGCCGCGACCTGCCTCCCCCGCACGCACATCCAGACAAGGCCCCGGAAGTTGCGGTTCCCTCGGGGCCGGCTCGGGGCGCGGACTCGGGGTTACGCTGGGAGGCGGGACAGGCCCCAGGCCCTACACACTCTGCACCCCCAGGGACCAGCGGGCACGGGGCGGGAAGGAGGCGGGAGGGTTGACCCGATCGCCCCTGCTGCCCTTCCAGGCGGAGGTGATGTCCCGGACCCGCCCTCCGTGTTCTGGGCGAGCTCGGTTTGAAATTGCACGTTTACACGGAGGGAGTTTGGGGCTCGGCTCCCGGGAGGGAGGAGGATGGTGACAGGGGATCCCGCGAGACTGCCCTGTCTTAGCCCTGGCCCAGTGACTCCACTCTCCGCCCGAGGCAGATCTGTCCTTTCAGACAGTACAAATCCGCCCCGCTTGGTCGCAGCAGAGTCCGGCCGGTCTAACGTGCAGTGGGCCGGGGCCGGGCACACGCCGGCTGTGTACAGGGCTCCAAAGCCAGGCAGCCTCTTTCCGGCCAGAGGGATCCCAAACCGACCCGAAGGCCACGGCTGCCGAGGGCGCCTCCCACTGGGGGCCAGGGACACTCGAGTCGCTGGGGACCAGGGTGGGGTAGCAAGGAGCCTGGCTCGGGTGAGTGCAGACCTCAGTCCGCAGAGTGGAGGTCGTGGGCGCTTCAATACGAGACTGGTGCGTCACGGTTGTCCCGGATTTACTCCTAAATCTATTGTTCATGCTTGGCCGGCAACCACCGCGTAAACGCCAAAGTTTGTAGCCGCTGCTTGCCGGCGCTGCGGCCTGGGCTAACACCTCGTGGAGATGGCAAACCCAGCCCCGGCCGTGAAGTGTGCACGCCGGCCGGGCTGACCGGCCTTTCGAGCCCTTCGCGCCTGGGAAGACGCGCGGGAACGCCGAGCGGGCTGGAGAGCGCTGCTCGGTTTTGCTGGGTGTAGCGGAGGGATCGCGGTTTCTGTCCTCGCGCGCTGCACCTGCTAGCAGAGGGAACGGCACACACGCTGCAGGCTGAGTCCCAGTGCCTGATTTCCAGGGAGCTTTGGCTGAGGGCCCGATCCTTCAAATCCGCGAATAGTCCTTGCCCAGCCAGGGCTAGACTGCAACGAGAAAGACCCCCGCGCCCTCTGATCTAAGGCTTTGCCGGATCGGGACATTCAGGAGGCGACCCTCTGAAATAAGCACCTTTTAAAAGGCGGCCCACCATGGGGCCCGATTCAGCAGCTCGCCTAGTCCCATGTGAGAAAACGCCCACGAGGGCACTTTCCGATGCACAATTCCTCCTGGCGACGTGAGCCAGGGTTGGGAGGGAGGTGCGCGTGGGCCCCTGTGGGCTGGGACAAGTGAGTGGGGTGGGCAACCTTGCATACGCTCCAGCAGGAATGTTGCCGGTTCATCCCCTTGACTCCCCGGGCACTGGGCTAGATGGACATTAGACTCACCCACTTCTTATGTTCCTTCAGTTCTACCTACTCCAGCACTCCCCTTGCCCCAGCCCCGGGTCAGCTCCAAAGGCTCCTTGGCTAGTTTCCCCTTGTCCAACAATCGCGTTTTAGTCACCCCTCTCTCTGCAATCAGCGCCACCGCTATGGGAGCGGACACGGAGGAAGATAAACCGTGTACAGTTGCGGGCTGCCCCACAGGGATCCTCTCGGAGATGGTAGAAAGCTCTGGTGTGTATGCTTAGAAAAGGAGTAAAGTGACTGACGGGTGAGTGAGGATCTATGTGTGAGTGTGAGTGAGGGGATCTGTGTGTGTGTGTGTGGGTGGGTGTGAGTGAGGGTATCTCTGTGTGTTAGGGGGTGTGTGTGTGTGAGGGTATATGTGTTAGTGTGTGTGTGAGGGTTAGGGTGTCTGTGGGTGTGGGTGTGAGTGAGGGTATATGTGTGAGTATGTGTTAGGGTGTGTGAGTATGTGCTAGGGTGTGTGTGTGAGTGCCACGAATAATTAACGCTCTTCCTTGGCTTCCTTCAAGCCAAAGCAAGCCACTCGTTGCAGCTCACAGCCGCGAGCGGGGCAGAAAGCCCAGTGGCCACACTGCTCTGCAGGGACCTGGCTGAGTACCGCCGCTGAATCCGCTGGGAAAGCATGTGACTGACCGCCTGTATCTCCTCACCCGGGCTCCAGCGGGAAGGCCATTTCGTTATTTAAATACAGCCTGACAAAGGCTTTGGGGCAACTTTGTGCTGGTAGAACAATGGGAGGTGAATGGAAGGGAGCAGAATGTGGGAATGTTAGGACTCGTTGATTTGTGCTCGAATGCTTGTTTTTCTCCCCTCCCATCCATGAAAAGGGCCTGATTTTCACATCGTCCGGATACTTTTAGCTTTCTCCAGCAATGGGATGAACTGGGCTGACCTTCCTGGAGGTTTGCTTAGGGACAGAACAATGTTTGTCTTGTCCAAACATTATGAATTACTCAGTGCTCCATGACCAGCCCCACAATCAACTGGTACAAATAACATGCACGATTAGGGGAGCGCTTTTAGAAGAAGGAAAACAATATGTATATATAATATAATAAAGTGCAATGAAAAGGAGGGGCAGGATTAATTCAGCCTCTATGGCCCTGCTGAGAATGGGGTGTCTGTATTTATAGTAGTGTACATAGACAAGTGAGTTTGGGAGTACCAGCTAATATATGCTTTATGGCTGAGGTTTATTGGGTGGTCAAATCTCTGGCCAACCCATTGACCCTTTGGAAATCCAAGACTTATGTGGGAGTGTCTTACTCAGAAAAAATGTAGGGTGAAACCTTGGCCCCTTAAAGTCAATGGCAAAAGTACACTATCTTTGGGCCAAGATTCCCCCTCCCCTCCCAAACACATAAATAATGTACCGTACACTTTGTTTATGTGGCACCATTTTGACCCTTTCCTCTTAATGGGTTAGCAGCAGAGCTGGGTGATGATTTTTTGGTGAATAGTAAAGGTGCTGAAAATGATTGTGGTGGGGTGGGGGTGGGAGGCTATTCAGGAATTTAGGTCAAACTCAGCAAGTAGTTTTGGCTAAACCCCCCACCCGAAAACAATTATTTTTGAAGTGTCCAAATGGTTCCTTTTGGAAAAAAAAATTGAAATGAATTTCTGAAAATTTGATTTTGAAACAACAATTTCAAAATAAAATGTTGACTCAAAATGATATTTCCAGGATGAAAAGTATCATTTTGACTCCACATTTCATTTCAAAATGTCATTTTAAATTGACATTCAACATGTTTTATTTAGAGTCATTTCCTAATTTTTTGTTGCTTTTTTAAAAACTTCAGTGAGAAAAAAAAACAGGAAAAAAAATGAATTTTGGTTAAAAATGATTTTTTTCTCCACTTTTTGTTTCACTTTCTGAATCAAAACTATCAGTTATTTGTTCAGCTCAATTAGGAACAGCCTGCATTTTTAGTTACAATTCCTGACACCCTCAGACGAAGGAGTAAAAAGGAAACAGGATGCTTTGGAGTGTCTGAATATGTTAATTACATTTTCAGGGTGGTTCTCCCCCCTCCCCCCCTTTCTTGGTTGATCTTTTAAAAATTAAATGGATCCTAGAATTTAAGGAGCATTTTTGATTTTCAGTGGGGGTCAGAAATGGCATAACAATGATGCAGAAAATGTTCAGATAATTTACAACCATAGGCATCACATACATGAGGCAAGTTCCAAAGGGGTAGCCATGTTAGTCTACTGCAGAAAAACAAACAAGGAGTCCTGTGGCACTTTTAAAGACTAACAGATTTATTTATCACATGAGCTTTTGTGGGAGAAAATCTTCAAAATATTTGACAAAGTGGGATTTTCTCCCATGAAAGCTCATGCGATAAATAAATCTGTTAGGCTATGTCTACACTTGTTAATTTAGGTCAATTTAGCTAAATCGACTTAGCATGTCCACACCTAAATTTTAAGTCGAATTAGGGAAAACCCTACAAAGTCGACCTAGAACGTCCACACTGGACGCCTAGGTCGACTTCTAGGGACTAAGTGGACCTGGGACAGGTCTACGGTGGCGGGGGGGGGGGTACCCCTTGCCAAGTGCCAGGGGGCTCAGCCTTTGCTCCATTGTACCTGGGTACAATGGGGCAAAGGGGACAGGGACGCTGGCAGGGCATGGGGCAGGGTGGGCAAGGCTCTGCCCTGCCCTGTGGGGGGCATGCCAGGCTCTCCCTGTGCCGTCCCCCCAGCAGGGAGGGCAGTGGGGGAGTCCTGGAGAGCCCTAAGTCGACTTAGGGCTACTCCAGATCTACACTGGCCAAAAGTTGATTTAAAATGAAGTTTAATAAAGTCAACTTAATTTTCCTTAAGTCCACTTAAGCAGCTTGCTGAAGTCAACTTAAGGAAAGTGTAGTGTAGACGGAGAGTAAATTAAGTCGACTTAAGCAAGCTTAAGTCGATTTAATTTACAAGTGTAGATGCACCCTTAGTCTTTAAAAGTGCCACAGGACTCCATACATGAGGCAGTGATTCATTGTTAACCAAAGGCAGGCCAAGCAGTACTTCCTAGATGCACTGATTCATTGATTCCAAGGCCAGAAGAGACCATTGTGATTGTCTAGTCTGAGCTGTTGTGTCACACAGGCCAGAGGCAATTTCAGAATAATTCTTTTTCAAATACAAAATTCTTTGATTTAAAATCTCCAGTGGCAGAGAATGCACTATGACCATTAGTAAATTGCTCCAATGGTTAATGACTCTCCCTTATGCATATGTATTGGTGATAGCCACCTGGTAAACTATCTCTACCATTGACCTGCGACTCCTTCATCAGCACTCTGCCTACAAATCCAGGGCTTCTCAGACATATTCACTGGGTACAACAGTGTAAGAGCAGTTGCCTCATGGACCCTTTCCCTCCCATTCACCACCATCTAACAGCCCTGTGGCCACTAGAGAAATGACTTTCATGGAACCGTCTTATTGAGAAAGGATTTAACACATATTCAGTTGGTTTTTTTAAATGTGCCTTAGAATCTGGAAACAACCATCTAACCAACAAGCTGTCTACATATTCATGTGAAGTTTTTATACTCCTCACAGTATCTGAAGACAGATCTCTAAAGGTATTTAGGCACCTGATTCCCAATTGGCAGGAGTTAAACATCGAAATGGCCTTGAGGATCTGGGCCTCAGTGCCTAGTTCCTAAATTCCAGACTTATGTGCCAAGTCCCAGTCTTGGACCCATTGTTATCCACAGAATTCCCATGCAACCCTGCAGGTGCCTAAACTCACTCAGCACCCAAGTTTTTCAGAGTAAAAGCTCCCTCTGCAACTAGGTTGCTGCCCCTGGAGCTGTGCACAACTGCCTCCCTGTGGGTGCCTCGGACCCATCTCCTTCATAAACCCCAGAGCTGTTCACGAATTGGGGCAAGGGGAGCGGGGGGGGGGGGGGGGAATAAGAGTTCAGCTGCTTAAGATGTATGTGGGCCCTGACCCCATAGGCATGGAGAGAAGCTGCTTATTGGATAGGGTCCCAGTCAAAATCCAGGAGGAGAAGGAGCTGCTCACCTCATAATGGTCAGCCCAGTGGCTAGACCATTCTCCTGGGATGTGGGAGACCCAGGCTCAGTTCTTCCCTCTGTGGCTTCACCACTGGGCTATACGATATGCTGTTGTGGGGCTCCCTCACTCTCTCTGGTTGAAGTCGTTGCACTATGGATAATGAATAACTGATGCTGGCCCTGGCATCGCCTACCTCCCAGGTGGGTGCCATAAGCACTGGATTGCCCTGTCTGTCTCTCTCAGATCCGGTGACTATTTTAGTATTTATCCACAGTCACTGCGCAAGAGTGGTGGAGGTGAGCCTCCTGCTCAAACCACTCTTGCATTACGCATCCACAGTGCAACAGCTTCAACAGGAGAGACCAAGGAAGCCCCACATCACGATGTACCATAGCTCAGTGGTTTAAGCATGCTTGAGGGACTCCTGGGTTCAGATTCCTTCCGCCCCTCTGGCAGAAAGGGAGGGCATTCAACCTGGATCTCCCACAGCAAGATGAGTGCTTGAACCAATGGACTGCAAGTCATAAGGTGGGCAGCAGCCGCACTGTCACCACCTCCCATCTTTGGTGTGGAGTAAGCCAGACACCTCACTCATTCCCACCTGACTCCCATTTGTGGCTCGCTGGGCTGAGGCAGGCACCTCCCTGCAGCCCAGAGTTAGGTGTCTGTCTGGGAGAGAGACAGGGTTGAGCACACATCCGTTACTGGCATTTTACATTGTCTGGCTTAGACGGCTCCTCACCTAAAGTTCTGGCTTTTGTGGACTGTATTCTTAGGCACCAACTCTCCCCATGCATTGCATAGGGAGTCCAGGCACCTATCTCAGGCCATGTTTTTCCCATGGTTTTCTAGGTGCCTAATAGTTAGGCACCATGGGTGCATCCACACTTGTAAATTAAGTCGATTTAAGCTTGCTTAAGTCAACTTAATTTATTCTGCATCTACACTACACTTTCCTTAAGTCGACTTAAGCAAGCTGCTTAAGTGGACTTAAGGAAAATTAAGTCGACTTTATAAAACCTCCTTGTAAGTTGACTTTTGGCTTAAGTCGACTTTCTAAAGTCGACGTAAGCCAGTGTAGACGTGGAGTACCCCTAAGTCGACTTTAAGTCAACTTAGGGGGCTCCAGGGCTTCCCCACTGCCCTCTCTGTCAGGGTGGCTGGCACAGCTACAGCCTGGCTGTGCCCCCCCAAAGGGCAGGGCAGAGCCCTGCCCACCCTGCCCCTATGCCCTGCCAGGGTCCCTGTCCCCCTTTGCCCCATTGTACCAAGGTACAATGGGGCAAAGGCTGAGCCCCCTGGCACTTGGCAAGGGGTGCCCCCCCTGCCACTGTGGACCTGTCCCAGGTCCACCTAGCCCCTAGAAGTCGACCTAGGTGTCCAGTGTGGACGCTGTAGGAAGATTTTGTAGGTTCCCCCCTAAGTCGACTTAAAATTTAAGCGTGGACATGTTAAGTTGACGTAGCTAAATCGACCTAAATTAACAAGTGTAGGCATAGCCCGTGATGCTTAATGTTGTAATGCCTAAGTCCTGGTACATCGCACATCTACTAAGTAACTTGCTGTACTGCAAGTAAGTGCTGTACAGAGCAAACTTTAGGAATTTCTGCATTAATTCACATGCACTGGGTCTACTCAGTAGCTTTCAGACTGCTCCCACTCCTGTCTCACAGAGTAGGCTTCTCCTAAACGTGGAATTTCCTATCCAGACTCATAGTGGACTGTGAAGTGAGGCAGAGTGGCCTCCCTCCAAGTCTGATAGTGAGGGACCACTGCACCCTCCCTGGTGGGTGGAGCCAAACCATCCTCATTCCCACCAGAAGTGCAGGGACAGTGCAGAAAGTGTAAAGAGAGGGCCCTACGGTTCAGTTGGGCCTGAGACAGGAAAGGAGGCAGACATCTCAGGCCCTCTGCAGGACTCTGGAACAGCCCCTGTGTCGCTCCATGTCCTACTACCTGAGGGGACCGAGGATGAAGAGGAGTTATGGGGACTACTCTTGACTTTCTGCTTAGAAGCCACTGAGGACATGTAGCCAATGGAACTGTGCTACTGGACTGCAGTAAGAAGTAGCCCAAGGGAACTAGATTTTAGTCTGATTGTGGCACTGGGAAGTGATTCAGTGAGTTTTGGTAGAATCCCTGATTCCCCGCTGACCCTATGATGGGATCACCACCAATTTGAGTGTCCTGGGCTGGGAGCTGGTAGAATAGGGTGGGCCCAGATCCCTCGCCTCCTGCCTTGTCTGTGGCCTGCCCCAGCCAGAAGTCTGTGGGCCCTAGGCTGTCATTACTTTCTGCTCCAGCATGAAGCTAAAGAATGCTTGCTGTTCTGTCCTGCCCAGAGGGTCAGAGCCTTGGGTTGTTACTTGCTGTCTTCCCTAGCCTGGAAGCTTGGGCTAAAGATTGTGTATTGCTCCACCCCACCCAGGGGACCAGAACCTTTAGACCACCAGTGGACTGCTGTCTGTTGCAGGGAGACAGAATGGCCTCCTTCCAGGCCTGACAGTGAGGATCCATTACCGACTACACTACATTTGCACATCTGGTAATAATCATCCGTGCAATATGGGCTAATATCTCATGAAATACTGGGGTGAGAAATGGGTCCTTGATTTTACTTAGGAGCTGGGACTCCCTCCTCTGTCATGGGATACAGCACTTGTTACTAGCTCAGTAGATCATGAAATAGTAGCCCTTAAGGGCTGGGAATTTCCAACAGCTTAAAGGATTTATACACTTAGTTCCTGTTAATTTAAATAGGAACTGGGCATCTAAGTGTCTTGGGCGACTTTGCAAATCTCAGATTTAACTTGCAACATTACTGTGTATTTGAAATAGAAACGTTCACAAATGTTCGAGTTTCAACAAAAATAAGGTAAGGGGAAAATTCAGTGAAATACATCACAGATCATTTCCTGCATTTTTTTTTTTTTTTGGCCAGGTCTATTGTTGGTCAGAAATTTCAGAACATTTCAAAATTTTGGGGAAAAAAATGCTATGCTTTTTGCTGGAATTGTTATTTGTATTTATTTACTTTATAACCAGCTTTAATTTTATAGAAATCTATTCTGGAGACTTTTTAGTGATTTCAGTTGAATTTTTAGCACAAAGGCAGCCTGGCTCTAGAAAGGAAGGTTATTAATTTTAGGTCACAGTTTAACAAGGTAGGAAAATAAAAGATATAAAAGAATACAAAGTGATTGAGGGAGTGTCTTAAGGTGCGTATGCACTTACAAGTTAGGTCGACTTAAGGAGGCTTAAGTCGACCTAAACTACTCCGCATCCACACTGGGCTTTCCGTAAGTCGACTTAAGCATTTCCTTAAGTCAACTTAAGGAAAAGTTAAGTTGACTTAATAACAACCTCGTTTTAGGTTGACTTAATGCTTAAATTGATCTTACTAGGTCGACTTAAGCCAGTGTGGATGGGGATTAGCGCCTAAATCAACCTTATTAAGTCAACTTAAAGTGTTAAGTTGACTTAATAAGGTCGAAAACTGTCTATATCTACACTTGAAAAGTTAAGTCGACTTTTGTTAAGTCGACTTAATAAAGTCGACTTAACTTTTCTAGTGTAGACATAGCCTTAGAGTCAACATAGCCTTCTCATCTTAAATATTTTTCTTAGAATGAAGACACAGAATATCGATGAGGGTATCGATGAGGTAAGGTGACACGAACTACAGGGTAAGACTGAGAAGAACCTTAGGAAGTCGGTTATAGACTCACAGACTTTAAGGTCAGAAGGGACCAGTATGATCATCTAGTCTGACCTCCTGCAAAATGCAGGCCTCAAGAGCTCACCCACCCACTCCAGCAATAGGCCACCAACCTATGACTGAGTTATTTACCTCATTAAATCATGATTTAAGGACTTTAAGATACAGAGAATTCACCAGTAGGTGAACCATGCCCTGTGCTACAGAGGAAGGCGAAAAACCCCCAGAGCCCAGGCCAATCAGCCCTGGGGGAAAATTCCTTCCCGACCCCAAATAAGGCAATCAGTTAAACCCTGAGCACGTGGGCAAGTCTCAACAGCCAGTTACCCAAGAAACAATTCTTTATAATAACTCAGAACCCACCCCATGTACTCTCCCCTCTTGGGCCACTTGTACATCCACCACCCGTAGCCAATTTCCAAAATAGGTTATCTAATCATACCATCCCCTCCATAAATTTATCATAAATTTATGGAGGAGATGAAGTCAGCAACATGTGAGGATGGAATGGATACATTTTGAGATTTTATGGTATCAAACATATTGGAAAGTGCTAAACAAGTTGTCTGTGAAGGCAAATTCTTTATTCAAAAAGAAATTCGATGGTTGAGTGAAGTACAAGAACTAAGAAGTAATCTATATACCTAAACGAGAGATGTATATATGCACGGCGGGGACGCAGCTGCATGCGCAGCAGCTGAATCCACGTCTTGCTGAGGCCAGGCTGGGGAGATTCAAATCTCCCGCCCTGAGTATGCTCAGACAGAGCTGCTCAGGATGGGAGCAGCCTGGCCGAGAAGCAGCTCTGCCGGCCGTCCCTGCAGCTGCGAGCCTCCGGCCAGGTAAGGGGGCTGGGAAGGGGCTGGAGGGAGGCCTGGAGAGGGTTGAGGGGGACAAGGAGAGAGGCCGGGTTAGAGGGGGT
>VOCT01040159.1:0-19178 GCA_007922175.1 Pelusios castaneus | reverse complement strand
CTGTCACAAGGGTAAAATGCAGCCACACAGACAACTTAAAATCCCCAGAAGAGAGGCTTATATTAAGGGATTGTCTCCATTGACAACTGCCCTCAACACTCTCTACACCGACTGGACAGGATCTCCCCTCGCTGTAGGTACAGGGTGGCTATACCAAGGCATTTGCTGACACAGCAGAAATACCCCTAACCAGCGTGGCTGGGCTGGTAAAACTGTGACGGTCGGCCAGGCCTTACCCAGTCGTCGGACATTTCACACCAGCAAGTCACACAATGAAGCTTTCCCCAAACATCTGAAAAACCGCACTTGTCAGGCAGCACTCACCACGCTGGATCTAATGGGGACCCGTCCACCCAGGTCCATCTCCCTCCCGGGGCTGTGGCGTGAAGTCCAATCCAGATGTAATTTTTACCTCGTATAAGACTCTGTATGAAGGTCTGGGAAATGCAAAGCAGAGGGGTGGGGGAATGTGTTGTAATAACCTAGAATTCTTTAGATACCTGCTCTGGGCTACAGTGTCTGTGGCCAGAGAACCTATCCACACCTGAGCTAATCCACCCGCTCCTCTGGGCGGGCAGAATCCCAGTGCAGGGGTGGAGAAATGTGGCTCTCTGTGTAGACAATGGTTAGAGCCCTGCAAATCCGCTGATATCTGCATCCGCGGATACAGTGCGGATATCTGCAGACCATTTCTTGCAGATGCAGATCAGATATGGATCCACATATTTATATCCTCGCAGGGCTCTAGACATGGTAACAGCAGCCCCAGTCCTGTGTGTCACTGGCCCTTTAAGGGGGTCCTGGGTTCAGTCTCACCTGGACTGAGAGGTAAAGGGTGGGTGGAGTTATAAGGGCAACCCTTAGGGGTGCAAAGCCTGCAGGAGCCAGCTGGGAAGGGACATCAGGGCTGGAAAATCTGAGAGGTTCTTGTTCTGAACTCTGTGCTCATAACCAGACTTTGAAAAGGAGAGAAAACACCCCAAGGTGGGGTGTGATTAACTGGGGGTAAAGGAGAAATGAGGCAGAGGGGAAGATCCAGGCTGGATATAAACCCCGCTGCACTGGGACCATGCAGTAGTCACCCCTGTCTCTCTTCAAATGATGTTTTATGATTCTATATTTTTGTTACCATCTCCTCCTGGTTCTGGATCACAAGTAATCGAGAGTTCCTCTGCGAGCAGTCGTCACGGCTCCGAGTCCAGGCTTTCCGCTCTTTAGACAGCCAGTAACACTTGTCCCCATGCGGCTGCCAGTCCCTGGGGCAGAGTTTGCACCCGGAGCCCTCTGGCGGGAGAGATGGGAACAGGTGTGTCTTTAATGCTGAAAATTCAAACTATGACCAGCTGAAAACTCCCATTCAGAGCTGATTTTTAATGGAAAATGCCACTTTGACCAAAATGAAAGTTCCTTAGTTGGTATTTTTCATTTTTAATGGGGGAGGGGATTCAAAATGGAAATACTGATTTTGGCGGTGGAGAGAGAGAGGATTTCATTCTGTTTTAGAGGGGAAAAAACACTTATTCCCCCCCCCTCCATTCGAAAAAAAAGGGAACTTTTTATTTACTTCACCCAACATCAAACTTTTGCTTTCTATATTTTTCATGAAGTAGAACAAACAAGGAGTCCTGGGGCACTTTTAAAGGCTAACAAATTTATTTATTGCATGAGCTTTCATGGGAGAAAATCCCACTTCCTCTGATGCTTTGAAGGTGGGGAACTTACGGTTTCCAATGTATCAGCTCCTGTCACAGATATTCCTTATGTTTTCTCTTACTGGCACGTAAGAGCCTTCAGACTCATACTATGTCTACACTAGAAAAAGTTAAGTAGACTTAACAAAGTCGACTTAACTTTTCTACTGTAGACATAGATAGACTCTAAGGTCAGCAGGGACCAATATGACCATCTAGTCTGAATCCTGCACAGTGCAGGTCACAAAACCTTATCCACCCACTCCTGTAATAAACCTCTAACCTATGATAGTTATAAAAGTCCTCAAATCATGATTTAAAGACTTTATGATACTGAGAATCCACCAGCAAGTGAGCCATTCCCAGTGTTATGGTGGAAGGTGAAAACCCCCCAGAGCCCTAGCCAATCTGTCCTGAGGGAAAATTCCTTCCCGACCCCAAAAATGGCCATCAGGTAAACCCTGTGCAAGTGGGCAAGGCTCACCAGCCAGTCACCCAAGAAAGAATTTTCTGTAATAGCTCAGAACCCACCTCATCCAACCTCCCTTCTCAGGCCACTGACTTATCCACCACCAGTAGCCAAAGATCAGTCAATTACTAAACGAGGCTGTCCCATCATCCCATCCCCTCCATAAATTTCTCAAGCTCAGTTTTGAAAGCAGTTATGGTTTTTGCCCCCACAACTCCCCTTGGAAGGCTATTCCAGAACTTTACTCCTCTGATGGTTAGAAACCTGCAGCTAATTTCAAGCCTAAATTTGTAACCACTTGTTCTTGTGTCCACATTGGTGCTGCACTCAAATAATTCCTCTCCCTCCCTGGTGTTTATCCCTCTGATGTATGTACAGAGAGCTATCATATCTCCCCTCAGCCTTTTTTGGGTTAGGCTAACAAGCCAAGCTCCTTAAGTTTCCTCTCATGAGGCAGGTTTTCCACTCCACTGACCATCCTTGTAGCCCTTCTCTGCACCTGGTCCAGTTTGAATTCATCTTTTTTTAAACATGTACTCAATGTACAAGTGAGGGCTTTTCTCAGGGCTCAGTAATACTCAAACAGCAAAGCATGCTGGAAGTCCGGATGCTGGGAGTTGGGAGGCCAGAGAAGTGTTGCTTTTACTAAAGATCTGTTCCAGTTCAGTCAAGTTCTGCGCTCAGTGAGGGGATCACTGGCTGGGACTGTCTGGTTGGTGCAGTAAAATGTAATTCTAGGGAGTTTGACTGTGTCAGATCATAAAAGCTGAACAGAGACAGGCCCAGCCTGTGCCCTGGACCCAAGGGTTACTCAGTCATGAAACAAATAGTATGGGTGATGAACTCAGAAAGATGGGCACCACCTATTAAAGCAGAATTGAACCTGATGCATCAGCCTGGCAGTAGGGGGCATTGTATCATTATTAGAGCCATCGTTTTCCTGAGAATTAAAATCAAGGTCCATCTGGGGTCACCAAGACCATAAGAGCTTCTACAGTGGGTCTGACCACTGTCCACACGGCTCAGGTTCTCATCTCTGAGACCAGCCCACACCAGAGTTTCAGGGGCAGTGTATAGAACAGGGTAATTACGGAGTGACAACTCTTCTGGTAGTCAGAGGCTCAGCGTGACCCCAATCACAAAGTGACCCATATATGAGTTAGCCCTATAGGGACTGGGAATGGCTAACTCATTACCAAAGGTAATTTCCTCTGCTTTAACATTCTCATCTAGTCAAATTCCAAAGGGGTAGCCGTGTTAGTCTATTGTAGAAAGACAACAGAGTCTTGAGTCTTTAAAAGTGCCACAAGACTCTGTTGTCCTTCTCATCTACTGTTCTTAAAAGCCCACATCCACACTCTTGACTCAAATCAACGTGTTTGGTCTGCTGAAACAGACTAACAGACTGGCCTCTGGAACTGTTTGAGTTGACCTTGTGACTCACCGTTCTCTGCATGTCTATAAACACAGAATATACTATAGTTTCCATTGCCTGCATTTTATGAAGTGGGATTATACCCACAAAAGTTTATGCGATAAATAAATTGGTTAGTATTTACCAGTGCCATTGGACTCCTTTGTTCTGCTGAAATAGACTAACACGGCTACCTCTGGAACTTCTGACCGCTAGATGTCACCACTGCTCCTCCGCACAAATAGCTGAGAATTAATTTGTTTGATTTAGGATTTAAGCTGTCTGGGCAGGTGCGGTGTTTTTTTACAGCACCTGGCACAACGAAGGCCCTGATCCACAATTGGGCTTTTTGTCCCTGCTGCCATATAAACCAATGATAATAAAAATTTGTATTGCAGTAGGATGTAGAGCCTGAAACCGTTGCACTAGATGCTGGACTAAGACAGTCTCTTCCCCAGAGAGCTACCGATCTAAACAGAGGATAAGAAACAGTTGGAGCTACACAAAGAGGAGCAGGATAACAAGGAGAGTGAAATAACAATATTCATGGGCGGATGTTGGAGCTTGTCCTGGGGAAGGCAGCTCCAAAGATGCAGCTTCTTCCAACTCCCCAGCCATGCCCCTTCTCCGCCCGGCTGGGGCTGGCTTCTGCTGCCAGGGGTCCCGGCCGGGGCCAGATCCCACTACTCCTGGTAACCATTCTCTGCCTCCCTAAAACAGAAAGAGGCAGCCACTGCATTTATCTTGTACCCACCAATTGGGGCTGATGAAAAGAAAAAGAAAGACATCAGAGTTTGGGGTGTATGCCAGACTAAAAGCATTAGAGTATATCTAAAAGCACCCCGTCTACTTAAAAATCACCCTGCTGTCTGAACATTGTTTTCCTGCTGAAGTTACATGGAGACTTGCGTGACAAAAACTTGCCTTTTTTCAAAACAAAAATCTTCACCGAACACTTCTTGCATTTGTTATTGTCATTAGTACTGTTGAAATAACCTTCCTGCTTCCGAATACTTGGATGAAAAATTAAAGTTAACTCCCATGGTTAACCTCCTTTACACTGACTCTTTGAAAATGTTACCGTCTATCATACTTTCAACACACTTCTTGTAATGTTTGGGGTTTTCTTTTAAGCCCCAGCTGCTGGAGTCATGGGATTACATGAGACTCTCTTTCATTAAAGAAAGCTTCCACCTGTCACAGTTGCAGAGAAAAGCTTGACAACATGGCCCAAGTGCAACGTAAATGCTCAGAAATCAGAAGACAAATCTAAAGAACCCAAAATGTCTAATTTTCCTACAGTGAGCCAATCTCATGATCTCACGGTTTTTGAAGGCTTGGAGACCGCAACACTGGAGTACTGTAAAAGCTCTCTCAGTATGAATATTCCAGAGGGGTAGCCGTGTTAATCTGTGTACAGAAAAAACAACGAGAATCCCGTGGCACTTTATAGACTAACAGATTTCTTCAGGCATAAGCTTTCGTGGGTTATAACCACATCTGATGAAGGGGTTACAGCCCACGAAAGCTCATGCCTGAAGAAATCTGTTAGTTTATAAGGTGCCACGGGATTCTCAGTATGAATGAGAATCTGGTCAACTGTATTTCAAGTTGACAGTGTCCCTTTATCATTATTACTGGGTTTTTGGCCACAGCAGGGATCCTGCAAACTCTTTAAGGAAGAGCAACTCATTGCCGTAGGACAGCAGGAGCTGTGGTCACCTGCCAAACTGCCGTTGTGGGGTTCACATAGAATTGTTTTCAAGTGAGACCGGAAATCCTCCAGGCATGAGCTGTATTCAGTGCAATTGGTAGTTCTGGTTTCATTATTCTCCAATGTGTTCAGAGCTCCACTGGTCTCTCCTCCACACGAGACGTGCAACTGGAAAACTTCAAACCAACATCTGTGTCAGTAATAATCACTTCTATTGCAGCTATAAAAAAAAGCAATTGTGGAGGGTGTAAAATCATGAAAGAGCTTTAGATCCATCATCCATCCCCGCTAGGCTACAGGAAGAGGAAGCGCGAACCCCATTCAATATCCAGTGTAGGTGGCATTTCTGCCTTCCATCCACATGTAACAGTGAGGCTGTCCCAGCTGATCACACAGGTCTCAGCTCTTACCTGCACCTTGTTCCCGTCACATTTTGGGCTGGGTGGTGATGTGATGTCTAGCATTTCATTCGCCAATGGACTGGACTCAGGAATGGAATATTCATTCTGGTTTGGAGCACCATTAAACCCAAATGGATAAATCGATTGGAGGTACTTACCCCAAGTCCCCAATGCTATCACAGCTATCGTCAGGACAATGGTCCCAGCCCATCCGACCCCGACCGCGATGCGAAGCCATCGGGAACATGGAGAGGAACCTGTAAGAGACAACATTGCGAGAAACCCCATCAGCACCCAGTGTGAGAAATAACAATGAAACATGTTCTTCTCTTGAGCCTACTGCAGCCTCCTTACAGAGGATTACCACTCCTTTCCACACAGCACTAGAGGCATCTTTAACAATGGCAGCCTTTTTCACCCAGAAGCGCCTTCACACCTTTTTCCACACTGTGCCTTATGCATGGATGGGCCTCCTTAAATCATTCTACACAGCCCTTACTCTGTCCTGCTTCAGTTCCTTTCTCACTTTCCCGCTGTGTTTTGGCCCCATTTAGATCCCAATCCTATAAATTCAAAGCAAACAAGGAGTCTAGTTTTAAAGACTAATTTATTGCATGAGCTTTCGTGGGAGAAAATCCCACATGTGATAAATAAATTTCTTAGTCTTTGAAAGTGCCACCAGACTCCTCGTTTGTTTTGCTGGACTAAACTAACATGGCTACCCCTTCGGAACTTATATTCTATTTAAAAAAACAAACAAACAAGGAATCCTGGGACACTTATAAAGACTAACAAATTTATATATCGCATGAGCTTTTGTGGGATAAAATCCCACTTGGTCAGATGCTTGAAGATGAGGAATTTACAGTAAAGTCAGATTTTTTCCCATGAAAGCTCATGCGATAAATAAATTTGTTAGTCTTTAAAACTGCCATAGGACTCTTTGTTTGATCAGCGGGGGAGTTTCCTTTCTGCCTTAATTTCTCTGACTAGTCACATCATCTGCTTCCTTGGAACCAGGTATTGGTATTTGGTTTGAGATTCCTGAAAGGAGAGTCTGTTTGCATGTCGTTTGTGACCACTTCTGTTCCAGGACTGGTGTAGACAGTGTAGATAAAGAAAATACCCAGTCTCCATGTTACTGAATTCTTCTCCAGTGTCAAAACAACAGGGCAGGCTCTGATGTCTACTCTCACTAAGCAGAGGGGTGACAATAACTTGTATCTGCACTTAACTTTAAGCTCAGAATCATCCAATTGATTTCAACCAGACCAGTGATATGAGCAAAGGAAAGTGTGGGTGTAAGTGTTAGCAGGACTGGGGCCGTAGTTCATAAATGATCTGTCTGAAACACCAAACAATTGTGCCGTTCCTAGCACAACGGGTCCTCAGTCACAACTGGTCCTTCTGTAATAAATCTAATAATAAACCCCTCGGTCAGAGGCTGTTTCACCTCTGGGCCACTCTGGAAATCAAATCAGTTTTTAAAGTTGAAGAAAGAACTAACAATTAGAAATGGTGGGGACTGGGAAGAGAATTAATAATAAACATTTTTTAAAGGTTCCCAATTTATTTAAATTTTTATTTTAAATTTTTAAATTACTCCATGTTTGGAAGGAGAATCCTCCCCCTTTCCTCTGCCCCACACATACATATGCGGTCAAAAAATTAAAAATGTTTTGCTGATTATTTTCCCCAATTTGGTTTTTTAAATTTTGAAATTTCAGTGAAATTTCAAAATTCTAAAAATTACAACCATCTATTTTTACTAATGTTACCAGCTATTAACTAGTGACATTATCAAAGCTATTTGACCATAGGGCTGCAGGGTAAATCTCTTGTTGATGCATCAGCGCAGATAATATAGAAAGGAGTAGGGTGGTGGAGAAGTTGGAATTACTGCATTACAGTTATACATATGCTGCCCTGTTATAGGCAGTGACTCATCAGTTTGTCTATGTATCAATGAAAGAGTGGATATGCCTGGTTAAATTTTCCATCAAAACTATTTTTCAATTTTTAATAGAAAATTGGGTTTCAATCTGAATTCCTTCATTCTTGTTCATGGGCTGCAGGGTTACCATCCCTCTGTTTTGGGGTCCTTAAAAAAGCTTTTGGGGTTGTGGAAAAGAAAAAGTTGAGAATCAATCTGCCAACAACCACTACAGAAAGTGTTATCATCATGGCTGCCACACCAACCATATCCCAGGACGTTGAGATCCACTGCTACACCATTGGGCCTTCATCATCCGATGTTGAAAGATGTCCTGACCAGGCTGGGCCAGACAGGGGAACCCAGATGACACTGGCTACTTTTACCTGCTCCAGCTAAATTCCAAACACTGCCTGGGATGTGAGACTTCGCCATCCCCCGCCTTGTAAGTTCTTTTTTTCCTTCAAGTAAATCTGTCACCCTAATATGCTTATGGGAAATATACTGTAAAATAGCTATTTAATATTTAAATTATTTTTTTCCCACCAGCCTTCAAAGCAGGGGTCGGGAACCTATGGCTCGCGAGCCAGATGTGGCTCTTTTGATGGCTGCATCTGGCTCGCTGCCAGTGTTCCCTCTAAGCTGCGCGGGCGCGCGGCCGTCGCACCCCCCATGCAGCAGTGAGGGACCCCCGCGCAGCCCGGCAGCCCCCGCCGCTCCCTCCAACCCCCAGGGCCACGGCACACCCGGCCTGCGCCCGGCCTCTGGGCTGGCCCTCCCTGCCTTCCTTTCTCATCCTTCTCTTCTTTCCTTCCCCTTTCTTCTTTTCTTCTTTTTCTTCCTTCTTTCTCTTCCTTCCTCCTTTCTCTCCCTTTCTCTTCCTTCCTTCTTTCTCTCCCTTCTCTCTTTTTTCTTTCTCCCTTTTTCTTTCCTTCTTTCTCTTCTTTGCTTTCCTTTTTCATTCCTTCTTTCTCTTCTTTGCCTTCCTTCTTTTTTCTTTCTTCCTCTTTCTCTTCCTTTCTCTTTTTTCCTTCTTTGTCTTCTTTTTTCTTTCCTTCTTTTTTCTTTCTTTCTCTTCTTTCCTTCCTCTTCCTTCTTTCCACTTCTTTCCTTCTTTCTTTTTTCTCTTCCTTCCTTTTTCTCTCTCTCTTTTCCTTTCTTCTCTCTTTTTCTCTCTCTTCCTTCCTCCCTTCTTTTTTTCCTTCCTTTTTAAAAAAACCCAACCTTTAAAAATTAATTTTAATTAAAAACCTTTCTTAAAGGTTTTTAAAAAACCTTTCTAAAATTAAATTTCAATTAAAAGTAATTCAAATTCAATTAATTAAAACATAAAATGCACACATTTACTTGTATTTAGTTTTAAACATATTGTATGGCTCTCACGGAATTACATTTTAAAATATGTGGCGTTCATGGCTCTCTCAGACAAAAAGGTTCCCTACCCCTGCTTCAAAGCATCAAGATTTTTAACTCATTTAATGTAATTTTTCAGGGGAATCACAAATTACTTATGACACTCAGACTGCATTCTTTAAGTTAAATTGTAACACATGGTTCCTTGTACTTTTAATACTGCTGAAACATTGATAACTCTTCATTGTCCTCATCTCCACTATCTCCCAACTCTCCATATTCCAGCTGAGCTAGGATGCAATAATTCGCTGTCTCTCCTTGTGACATTCCCCTCCTGCTATGTGGTCTGGTGTGGCACTGTACCTCCGCAACTGCCCACTCCTGGACTCCAATTTACCTTGCTTTGCCAGGTGGACCCCCACTACAGGGTCAGTCCACACTAGCCTCTTGCGTGTAAGTGGTCCCAAGCAATGGATATGTGCTCACTAGCCACGCGGGAGTTGGTCCTCCAGCAAGCACCCCCAGCCCTCAGATGCCACACTGGGAGCCTCTGTCTTGTACGGATCGGGACCCTTCCCAGATCACTGCAAGCTCAGATACACTGGTTCATCAGTTTAACAAAGAAACTGAAATGTAAACAACTTTTGCCCCCAATTAGGCCCATGCCCATTCATAATCTCTCTAATCCTCACAGCATTAAATAAAACAGACACAAGTTTCTTGATTAAAACATGATTTTAAGTGAGTATATAGCAAATCAATGCACGATCAATTCAGTAACCTGTCAGGAGTTCATAGAATCACAGAATCATAGAATAATAGGGTTGGAAGGGACCTCACGAAGTCATCTAGTCCAACCCCCTGCTACAAAGTTAATCACTATCAAGCAAAAGCTAAGACACATTCCAGCCTAAAGTTTACTGTTATAGGCCATTTCAATCTTATTCACATGGCAGACTAATGATGGTTTTACAGCTAGTCTCTGTCCCACCACAGGCAGGGCCCAGTCTTTGCTTGTAGATGGAGATATTTCAAGATGGAGATTCTAAGGCCAAAGCCCAAACCACTCAAAGTGTCTCCTTTTTCCTTTATTTTTCCCCTCTCTCTGCTCTTCTTTCTGGTCAGGTGACTTTTCCCTCTTTGGCCAAAGCCTGTAGTTTGCAAAGCTTTTGTGTTGCCCTTTTTGTGTATGTGCGGGGAGATAGCTCTGATTGTCTGCCCCTTCCCCAGCCATGCAAAACCCATGGGGACATGTTTCACCTCTTTATACATACATGATGCTGCAGGAAACATGCTACCATAAGAACAGTACAGAGCATGTCATGAGCATTCAAAAAGTAAGGACTTGCATGGCATATCTAGCATTAATCCATACAATTACATTGACAACGTGAACAGGAAAGTTAATCAGAACATACCCTAGGGGTGTGGTGGGGGGTGCGACCCATGACATTCCTACACTCTCAGACAGAACACTTCATTTCTGTTCTTGGAGGGCTTTCCTGGTTTTGTGTTCATTTCAGCATCCAGTAGAAAAATCCCCTTCGTTATCTCTGTCATTCCCACCCTGCCCCCTTTGGCCAGCTTCTCCTCCTTTCTTCCTCTTCTCTGGTCACAGTCCCTACATTCCTCACACACTTAGCTTCCCTCTCCCTACAGAGGTTAGCATTAGTAGACTTCACTCCTACCCCGACAATCTGGGCCGGCCCTAGACCAAATGATACCACAGCCAAGAAACATCTTTGGCCCTTCTCCCATTTGTTAAACTTTTGAATACCTTGTTTTTACTGCACCTGAAGCCCATTTTAGACCAAGCCTGGTGCCCCCCAGACCCAAAATGCCAGGTGGTAGCCTGGGTTGCCTGTCCCTAAATCTGGCCATGCCCACCATACCTACAGTCTGTCACTGTCTTTGTGGCCCTCTGCACAGAATTGGCTCCCTAGCTAGTTATAGATTCCACCTCGTCTCTCAGATCTATGAGGATTTTAACCTTCTCTCTCAATTAAATTTAATTCTATGAGCCTCCCACAGTGTTTGTGTTCAATCATGCTTCTTCAGATTCACCCCGTATGCTGCTCTGCCCCCTCGCTTTAACCCATTATGCTCTGTACTGTTACTTCGATAGTTTGCTGGTAAGTTTCAAATATGTCTTAAATAAGTAGGAAGTGCATCATACAAAGTACAGCTATATAGCATTGAACTTGCATGTGCATATTCAGTCTGTCAGTGGCTATGAAGATTTCTGTGACACATTACACCAACACACTGTAGTGCATTAGATCACCTTAACGGAATCCATTTACCAAATGCCGAGAGGAGTAAAGAATTTCACATTAGCTGAATCCCACTGTACATAAAGCACAGAGCAGCTTCTTGGCTTTGGACACAGTTTCTCTAGTATGCTGTCAGTCAAACAAAAAATGTCTTAGAAAAATGAAATTCGAACCAAAGACTGAGCATACTGGAACCAAAATAAGAAATGAAATCCACTTACTGAGGTGCTGAGATCGTTGTGGTGGCCTTGAAGAGGAACCAGCTCCAGGAATATTTAAATCAGCATAAATTATTTCTCCAGCCATGGTAAGTAGAGAGGAAGGTGAGAGTGCACAGAAGGGAGATCTGTGCCTAAGAACTGTCTCATGTATATGTCTGCTCTCTGCTGAACAGTAACATATTTCTCTTTTGTTCTGTGTAGGATCTTCTGCCACTCTCGTCACTGAGAGTCTGAGACATCTACTAGTGCATGAAGCAAAGTGAGTAACGTCTGTCACGTGTGTTCTCTCATCACTTCCCCAGAGGAAAAATGTGCAGTGGAGTCTTGGTTTGGTGGGCTGTGGGGTTTTTTGTTTTCTTTTTCATGTAAATATACTTGTTACTGTGTGTTTATATTAGAGAGGGCCAGGACAATGAAATGTGCCCTGCACTTGAAATGGCAGATGGTGAAGTTCATGATGATACTTACTTCTTGAGGGAGTTCATTCTAGAGAAAGTTGTCTCCTGCACGGACAAGCTTTGTCCTTATTGCTGAGAGCTCCATTGAGCTGGAGGAATGAAGTTGTTGACCATCACTACTCATTGGTTGAGTCCCTCCTGGAAGTACTGAAACCATTTTAACATGTATTTCAGGCCACATTCTCGTCTGGAGGAGAAATCAAGGACAAAGAGGTTATTTCCTAGTTTATTATTATTATAAATAAACCCTTGTCACAGGCACATCACTCATCACCAGACTGGTACCTTCTCCTGGTACTCTGGGGATCCGTTCAAGGCCAATGCCTCGAGTGGTTTGTACACCCTCACTCTAGCTCTGCTGTTCATCAGCAGCCCCTCTTGTAGCTTCTGGAACTGCAGCATCATCATGGCTCAGCCCTCCGGGTGGGTCACTGTCCATATTTCCCCCTTCCTGGGGAGCTTTAACGCATCATTAGTCCTAGGCAGTCTTCTTCCTTACTGCCTCGCTCACCCTGTGGCTGACTGGGGAACCTGGGCCCACCCTTTTCTCCGGGTTCCTACCTATGGACCTTGAGCTGAGCAGTCCTGTATTAAACCCTGCTGGAGGGGGCATGTGGGAGGTAGACACGTTCCATCATACCCGTCTTCCTCACTCAACCCTCTGCATGGGCTGTATCATAGGCCTGGGAAGCCTTAGTCTTCCTAAACAATCAGGCAGAGACCCATCCACCACTCCCTCCTGTTGTGTTCCACTCTTCCCCCATGGCCCCAGCCCAGAAAGGGTTGAAGACAACCTCTCTTTCTGGAAATCAGAAGGCTGTGGGACTAGAAGCCTTCCTCTCTGTGTTGGGAAGGAACGTCCTCTATTGCTTGCAAGCCCAAAAGGGACCATTTCCTTCATTAACTCAGCCTCATGAGATGGGTCACTGCAAAGGGACCAGGAACGTGGGTTGGGGAAGAGGAAGGGAGTGAATTGAATAACATATCCCTCTTCCACAGCGCTGAGCAGCCAGAGGTTTGACGTGGACAGCTTAATTGCTAAAACCTTCCATTTCCTTTCTGTGAAACCGAGCAAACAGCAGAATGCTTTCCAAGGCTATTGTGACATGCTGCACCCCCAGAGAGCTTTGCGGTGTGATCTGTGTATCATTCCTGTTCGCCATCACCTGTGAGCACTTTGACTTACGTAGACGGACTCACGCCCTTTGCCGGATGTGATCAATCACATGACCCCAGGGGGGTGTCGAGGAAATTTGTTAAAAGAAGGAGACACCTCTGACTACGGGCTGTCCCCTGGAATCTGGATCCCAAGCATCATCAGTGACGGGAACCTACCCCCAGGGAAGGAAAGTTTGGCTGAAAGACGTGGCAGCTGCCAATCTGTGTGGTAAGTTGAACCTAGACTGGAACAGGAACCTTAGCTTAGGAAATGAGTTTTCTTTTACTTGATTGTGATTAACTCCTTGACTTAATAATCATGTCATGTATATTATTCTGACATAGAATCACTTGAAATCTTACTGTTGTCAATAAACTCATTTGTTTATTTTATCTGAAGCAGTGCGTCTGGATTGAGGGTGACAGAACCGGTGCGTATCAATTTCTTCAATACATTGATGTACAAGTGTAAATGAGCTGGTAGGGTGCAGTGGGCCACCCTGAACCCTGCAAGATGGCAGTCCCCCAAATTGCATCTGGGACTTGGAGTGCTTGCTGGGGGTTTATCCCATGTTTGGCAAACCAGAATGCTCCTCCACCTGATTAGGGGCTGATTACACGCAGGAGACTGGGCATGAGCTGACCGAAGAGTGGGGGTTCACCCAGCAAAGCAGGGTAAGTCAGAACACAGGAGTCGAGATTTGGGGTGGGGCAGGTGCACAGCAGTCCATACCTAGAGGGCAATGTCCCAGCTATATTTAGCTCAGTGTGGGTGGTAACACTCTCTAAATACTGGGCCAGGTCTACAACGGTGGAAAATTTGATGGCAGTCAACAGAAGTTACACACTCCCACCGATTTTGTAAATTCCGTTCTACTCGCTGCCTCCATTTCACTGCACCAACAGGAAAGGCATTCCCGTCAACACAGCAGCCTGCCACCTGAGTAGTTGGAACTAGATCAACTTTTGGATCGATTGAGCATGTCTTTACTGATGTTCAGTCGAACCAGATAGATCTGTCCTAACAGCAAATTTGCCAGCATCAGTGTAGACATATCCTGACTGAAAAAACTGGAATAGAGGGACAAAATCAAAAAGTTCAACGGTGGAAGTTGTTGTCGTCAGATAAACAATTTTAAATATTGCTCAAATATGCAGCTCTTAGTTTCCTTTAAAATGTTATCACTGGAAAATGTAGGACCTACATTATTTTATTGTCTGATTAGCACTGTAACAAAAACAAACTCCCTCTATCTCTAGCAGTGTCGTTACAGTCTCCTTCATTAGTTCCTGTCCTAAAAGTACTGCTGTTAAACAGCTGACATGTTCCACCCCAGAACAAGTTCATTTCAGTGACCAATGAAACAATAAACCGGGGGTTCTAAATCTGCAAGAATCAGATAAAACTCATTGAAAAACAAATGTCAAGCCATTATTTCAAGCCTCTAATCTTGCTGGGTGTTTTACATGTAACTATTTGTGCACAAGAAAGCCATACAGAAGACATTTGTTGTTATTAACAAATGTACTGTGTACGGAATGGGCTATTTGTACACACGGATGTGGTTTGTAATTGTAAAACAACATGTCTGGGTTGGTTGTTGGCTGGAGAAACTGAATCTAACTTCTTGATCTAAATACCTCTACTGTCTGAGCAAAAACTTTCTCTGTTTGTTCAGAGGTGATGGACTCAAATTTCTGTGATCAGCCATCAGAGGGGTTCAGAGGGTTGCCATGTAAGCATGGGTTACTGCTGCACAGTTATATACACAAAGCTGCTTTGAACAAGAGCTGGTGAAAATGTTTTCATGGAGAGGTTTTACTACCAAAAGTGACTTTCCAACCCAAATGAAGTGTTCATTTTGGTTGATTTTTAAGTCTCCCCATTCAGTGCAAGTACAAGAGTTTTCCCTCCCTCTAAGACTGAACTTATTTTTTCAAAATAAAAATAAGATTCTTTTTGAAACGTTTCCTTGAAAAATACAGTGATAAAACTTGAACTACACGCAACACCTCCCCCCAAAAAGACAGCTTTGCTCCCACAGTTTTTACAATAGGAATTGTCCAAAATGTGGGGAAATGGAGGATTAACCCCATTTTACTGATGGGAACTAAGAGAAGTGGCTCTGAGACACCCATATGTAAAAGTGAATAAAAGATGGGACCACAGATTGTTTCAGCAGGTGATCTGCATTTATGATTCTTTGGTTCAGCCTGGACTGAGGTCATCTAAATTACAGTATACGCCCACAGCAGAGATGTCACCTCCTCAAGCCTCTGCCCTGAGAAACCACACAGGAAGCTTAGACACATACACAGACAGATAGAAGGGCAATACAATGCGGAAGATTACAATGTGTGGACAGAAAATGACATAGCTTACAATGTACCTTACAATGGCATAGTTTATTTCCCTTCCTGTATAAGAATGAGCTACACACACATAGGCACCTTTAATACCAATATAATGACATCCACACCACCGGGGGTTTAACTACAGATAAAAGAGAACTTTTGTGTTTAGACAAAGTTTTAGACATGCAAATTGCAATGGCTTGCAATGAGATTGTGGTGTTATATCACTTAGTTCAAATCTCACTCACATTGTCAAGTTCAGATTTTAACACACATCTGGTGCAAATATTTCTCCTCCACCTGGGATGCACATCCCTAACTCTCAGTGCAGCGGTATCCACAGAGTCCCTTTTCAGAGTAGGGCTGCACTATAAAGTGGAATGATCACTTTGCATTTAGCAAGGTCAGCTCCCCATGTGCATCAATCAGAGCCGCTGTCAACAGGGATTAAAGCTAAATTTTATTCATGTTCTTCCTGCATAGCCAGCAACAACTGTAGAAGAATCACAGAGCTGCAAACACCAGTTACAAATTGACTGGCAGACCACACACCTCATTTAGAACCAGAAGTACTCAATCAAGCAGGAGCAGAAATTAAAAAAAAAAGAGTTCAAATGCAGTACAGTGCTGTGTTAAACATGAGCAAAGGAGGAAAAGTTTTTAAAAAAAGGTATAACAAAGTAAGGAAATTGTTTCTGTTCTTGTTTCTTTTAAATTAGGAGAATAAAAAGCAGCATTTTCCTTCTGCACAGTAAAATTTCAAAGCTGCATTAAGTCAGTGCTCAGCTGTAAACTTTTGAAAGAACCATCACATTTTGTTCAGCGTTACGCACGTTGAAGTGACAGACAGTGTCCACTCCCAAGGTGTTCTGAACTCTGAGGTTCTACTGTACTGCGGAGGAACTTAAATCTAAAGTCCTGATTTTCCATTGCCCTTTGCCACATGCCCTCATTTACACTAGTGCAAAGCGGATGTAAAATTATTCTTATAGGTCGGGGTGCACCACCTTTTTTGGCCAAGGGCCAAATTGCATTTTCTAACGCCACCCGAGGGCCGCAAATGCAACATGTGGGGTGGGAGGGGATCATCACGTCATGTGATCCTCCCGCTCGCTCTGCTCCCAGAGGGCCGCACAGAACGTGCTCACGGGGGCCACAGGTTGTGCACCTCTGTGATAGGTGGAGGCTGCAGCCCCACCTACAGGTAAGGTTGTCGTAAGACCCTTTTGTCAGTTACTTACAACATTGCCAACCTCACTGTTAGGACAAAAATTTCCATTCCAGGCACCCGCCTCGAGCTCACTTCCTAAGTTCAGAGAGGTCCAGTCTATTGACACACGGAATTATTGTCTTTCTATTTGTGTCCATGACAGCATCTAAGCTTCCTGTGTGGTTTCTCTGTGCAGACACTTCAAGAAACATCATTGCTTCCACCGTGCAGGCCTGGACAATCTCACCACAGGTCCTGTTAGTGCTTCCTAATCACTTGCCAGGAGATAAAACCCAAGACTAGAAGATGGAAAATGAAGCAGGTTCCACTATGAAATCTACAGCCCAAAATGAGAAACTCCAGGTACCCTCCAAGGTAGAATTATAGTATTTCAGATTTTTTGAAGCACTGAATGTTGATCAGGCTGGTTCTGCTGTCTGCAGTTGTTTTCCTAAAGCTGTATTAGCAGGTAAAGTACCAGCATGGAAATAGCTCCAACTGGGCATAGTCCAGATCAGTGAGTGAGATCAGGAAGGGGTCTGGGACTAGCGTGAAGGCAAGTCACTGCTCTGTAAACCTTCTCTCTTGACAAGTGTGACGGATCAGACCTGATGGCTATAAGAGGGTGTGTATCTATATATTAGCCCCAGGATTCATAAATCATTGTTCCCTGGGTTAATTTAGTCAGGATTACTCCAGGGTAATTAAGTCACCTGAGGCCCAGTAGGACACCTGAGGCCAATTAGAGTAGTTGGCCAAACCAGATAAAAAGCCTCTGCTACAGTGAGGGGTTGAGGAGTTTGGTTGTGAAGCAGAGAAGACTACAGAAGTGGTGAGCCAGATGGGGGCTGAGTTGTAGTGGTTGCTGGTAACACTGGAAAGGTATAGGTTGACTGGGCAAGCCTGTCTGGACAGGCTTTAGGGCCCTGGGTGCAGTGTCCTATGGGGTGGAGAACCTGATCCCTAGAGCAAGTGGGAGTGTGGGGCTGAGTAACTGCCTGACTGGTGGCCTGGAAAGGGGAAAACTCTGCCTCAGCTGCTGACCTGGGCAAGAAGTGCTGGACCTACAGTGCTGAACATGTGCTATTTGCCACATGAGCTTCCTCCCAGTCCCAAGTGAGTGCCACAGAACAAAGTTAGCTCTCCAGGCACTGGCCACCTCTAAACTAGCTAACTTCTATGGCTGGTAAGTCAGTGGTGTGAGATCTCTCTTGCTGTCTCTGTCAGTCCTCTTCAGGTGACTAGATAAATGCACTGAGCAGTGACTGTATGGAGCAGCAGCAGCAACAGCCTCTGGAGGCCAGGCAGGGTAAGGGTTGGTGGTTCTAGTTTTTAGTATTGAATTACTGTAATTATTTCTGTACACCTGCAGGTGTGAATAATAGCATTGAAAACATCCAACAATATGGAAATATATTAATAGATCACTTCTCCCTTTGGATCTGTGAATGCTCTACATGGTCAATAATACAAAATCTCTGTGCCCAGGTTGCTCCTTCCCTATTCCTTTTATGCAGCCTTTCCACAGCAAAAACATAAAACTAAGGAAACATCCTGCTCAGAGTATTTAGAGGGTTTTTTGGACTCTTCTTAAAGTCAAAAGAGCCCACTGTGATGAGCTGATCTGCCCTCTTACATAACACAGGCTATGGAGTTTCACCTACTAACTCTTGCATTCAGTCTGAAGTCGTCCATATGACTGCTCCTGTACTCTAAGGCCAGTGATTGTTATTCAGGACGCAGAGAACAATGGGTGATGCACCAAAAGGGAGCCGTGTGCAAGGTCTGGCAGTCGGTCTGTAGGCAGAGCCAGGGTGGCCGTTCAGCAAAGAATTCATAAACCCTGGTGGCCTGAGGCCAGGGAGAAATGCTGAACTACTAGAGGGCCTACCACTTGGTTTCCATAGGCCAAACCTGCTGCAAACAGCTGGGCTCCTTCCCCCCCCCCCACATCCCCTCTACTCAGGGGCTCCTTGCAAATATCCTTCCGTCCCCCATGCTATGGTCTGTGTCACCCATAACCCTTTCCCTCTACCACCGAACCCATTCTTCCCTTCCCATAGCAGGATCCCCTGTTCTCCCACAGTGCCAGTTCGTGCACAAACCATAAGAACCTCATCCATTAACAGCGTGGGGGAAGGAGTAATGCGGATAGGCCCTGACTGACCAGCTGTCACCCTCTTCCTGGTTGTTCCCTCACCCTTTCTGATATCCCTGAGTGGTGGCCTACGGCTGCATATCGTCCCTTCCCCGTCCTTTCTCAATGAACTGCCCCATTCTGCTATACATTTCCCCGTCAGCTCTCCCATCCACCTGTGATGCCCTGGACTTGCTGCCAGTCTGTCTGCCTCTCTCAGTCACAGTCAGTGCTTTTCTGGTTTTGTTTTAGGGTTTTTTAAAGTGCCAGTGTTCATATCTTGATAGTAAATTTGAAAAATGCCTCTCCCCCCCTCTTCTTCCAGAGGCAGCTCCTTTCCCCTGCTGACCCCATGCCCCAACTGGGTTAGCAGGGCTGGCAAAAAAGGTGC
>ML686204.1:2298190-2376953 GCA_007922175.1 Pelusios castaneus | reverse complement strand
TGTCCCGTCACCTGCCTGGATCGGGGGTGCTGACGCTTCTGCCCTGGCTACCGTGGTCCCCACTGGCTACCAACCCAAGGGCAAGCCCAGAGATTGGGGCGTCCTGGGACCACGAAGCGTTCCGCCCCCTTTTTGGGGATGCGGGGCTATATTTATAGGGTTTCAATCCCTCTTGCCCCCACTTTTTGGTCTCACACCTTTTTGCAGATGAGCTGCCCTTTTTGCGGATGTTTATCACACCTTTTGCAGACGGGCCCCATGCGACCTAGTTTTCCGAGTTGCGGGCGGCCGATTTCTCGGTACAGAGATGCCGCGTTCCTGGTAAAGCGACAGCCGAGTTCTTGGCATAGATACAAGAGACTTGGTGCTGGGCAAAGAAAATAGAGACCTTTGATAATTGGTTCATGTTTGGGCCTATAGTCATCCTGAACCATCCTTACTATGCCTAAAGCTTTAGCAAATACCCTTAACAAACCCTAATAAATTTTCTACACTAAGCAATGCTGTGACCTTATGTACGAAACTGTGATGCCGCTCACTAATATTTGACCTTACCTCACCTCCATCATGACTGATGGGTGGCCAGGGTAAACCTTAGCTTTGTTGTGACCCTCTGATCTCTTGGGGTCCAGTGATGGGTTAACCTAGCCCTATGTGAAGGCCTTACACTTACTTGACACAGCTCTTAAGCATAGCTACAGTTGTCTGAAGGCCACATTAACACCTTTCAGTATAACAATACCCATCCTTCCAATAGAGTTTAACATGGCTTAGTGAATGCCTTAGCTGCCAACAGAAAGAGGAAAAATGGTTGGAGAGAAGTGGGAATGGGGAAAAATGTGAGTGTGCACACAAGCCCTGGAATGAGAGGGAGACTCACTAGAAAGCCCTGGTCTGCACGTGTGATCCTACAGCCTCTCTATGCCAAATGGCAAAGGGGTTACAGGCATATCATGATCCTGTCTTGTAGATCCCAGTCTACCAAAGAGTGTCATGAAATCTCTTAAATGAAACCAGGGTCATGCTGGTCACAGATGGCTTTGTGAAATGCACAAACAGGCTATGTCTACACTTGTTAGTTTAAGTCAACTTAACATGTCCACACTTAAATTTTAAGTCGACTTACAGGGGACCCTACAAAATCGACCTAGAGTGTCCACACTGGATGCCTAGGTCGACTTGTAGGGGCTAGGTGGACCTGGGACAGGTCCACGGTGGCAGGGGGAGCACCCCTTGCCAAGTGCCAGGAGGCTCAGCCTTTGCCCCATTGTACCTTGGTACAATGGTGCAAAGGGGGACAGGGACCCTGGCAGGGCATAGGGGCAGGGTGGGCAGGGCTTTGCCCTGCTTTGTGGGGGGGCATGCCAGGCTGTGGCTGTGCCAGCCACCCTGGCAGGGAGGGCAGTGGGGAAGCCCTGGAGCCCCCTAAGTCGACTTAAAGTCAACTTAGGGCTACTCCACGTCTACACTGGCTTAAGTCGACTTTCTAAAGTTGATGTAAGCAGCAAGTTGACTTAAAAGGAGGTTTTACAAAGCTGACTTAATTTTTCCTTAAGTCGACTTAAGCAGCTGCTTAAGTCGACTTAAGGAAAGTGTAGTGTAGATGCAGAGTAAATTAAGTCGATTTAAGCAAGCTTAAGTCGACTTAATTTACAGGTGTAGACGCACCCAAAGATACTAGGTAAAGAGTTATGTGCATATTCTGACAACATGTTTTAAAGACAGCTTGACAAACAGCTTTTAAGGAATATTTATTCACCTGCTAAGATGTAAATCCTTCCCAATGTGTCTCCTATCAGCTTAAGCTGAATGCAAGAAGGGTGATAAGAGCTTCAGAAAGGAACAAACAGCTAGAAAAACATAGTGTGGGGAGAGATACACTTCAAAGGATTGGAGGACTATAATCAGGGGACAAAGAAGGCACTCTGGCATCCTGCACGTAGGGTGTAAATGGACAGTGTGTTTACAGTCTTGAAAGCGGGATCACAACCAGCGATGCTTGAAATGCTACAAAGGACATTTCGCGTGAAGTAAACTTACTTAGGCTGATGGTTTGCCTGGCAAGTTGAGTTTAGCCTTTAAAACATGTGTTCTGCTGGTCATGAGTCGAATTAAGCAAGCTGGTCCCTACACTGGCCTTTTGGGGACAGCAGGCCTGGTATTACTTTGAGTGTTCAGTGAACAAGGTGAACACTATAGGGGAGAATGTCGACGGTCTGGGATGTTCCTACTGTTAACTTGCAAGTCAAAAAAAGGCTGGCTTACCCCATAGGCGAGTGTTTGGGTAGCTAAGAGAAAGCAGGTATCAGGGTGCTGGCATCCAGGTAAGCATAAGCAAGTCGCTCTCTTGGTGGAGACAGGAGGCTAACAAGGTGACTCATATTCCTAGAAAATTGTCCTAGGAGGGCACAGGGTGGATGAGGAACATGGAACCCCTGGTGGGAGGCTGATTGGAGAACTGCAGTATGGAGAGAGTGAAATGGGGAACATGGGTGGGAAAGGGGGGAAGTGGGCACACAGTATCCACAGTATGGGGAGAGAAAGAATGGGAGGCATAGAGGAGAATGGGATGCAGACAGAACCCTTGCCATTGGGTAGAGAAAGGAGGATCTTGGAACCTGGAGATAGGAAGAAGTGGAGGAACACAATTACTGGTGGAGAGAGATTGTGACAAGCTAGTGTGGGTGAAGGGGGGAGCACACAGAGACACTGCCATTGAGGAGAATATGGGGAATTAAAAGCTGGGGTGCACACAGAGCAGCTGGGTCAGGATGAGAGAATGGGAGACCTTGCTATGAGAGGAGGGCAAATAGAGATGCACAGAACTTCTAGCTGGGAGGAGGATGGGGGAGTTGCAGGGACAAAGAAAGGGATAGGATGGTGGCATGTGTGGAGAATGGAGAGATGCAAGGAGCATCTAGTGTGTGCTGTGTGCAGAAGACACGTGGTGTGTCAATCAATACCGTTTCTTGGTGCTCCCCCTCTGGTGAAGGTTGCCTCTTCATTGCACAGTGAAGTTGAGTATCATGAATGGCTAAATTCTCGGGTAGGCCCATGGAGGCTTCACTGATGTTTTACAACAGAGTGGACGGTAAAAGATTTAGTCTCAGCTACAGGGCTGCGTTCACCTCTGCATCTCTATTTGTCCTCCTCCCATAACAAGGTCCCCCATTGCCTCCTCCTGCCACAGTGACTCTGTTCCAAAGGGGGAGCCGTGTTAGTCTAGTTCAGCAAAACAAACAAGGAGTCCTGTGGCACTTTGAAAGACTAACAAAAGTATGCAGAGGGAGGGTGAAAGGTATACATCAGGAAGAGCTAGTCTACAACACAAAGGCTTTGCTGGTCTGGTTATACTGGTATAGTTATAACAGCAATGCCCCACCCTGGAGACACAGAGTATGCTGCAAAATGACTCCTTCTGCCAGGACATTTAAATAGTCCCCCTGGTCAACACAAAGGAGGCAGTCAGAAGGACTCCTCCTCTCTTGTCATAAGCTGCATCTACTGGGGAGGGAGGGTGAGCGGGGAAGGGGGGGGGCATGGACTGTTGCTTGCATAGCTATGTCAGTTAGGAGTGTGATCTTCTGACCAACAGGGCTCTCCCTGCAAAACTTTGTCGTTAGATCCAGCCTGCGGGTATGTCTACACTTGGGCATCATCTAAATTTGACACTGATATGTCTAAGTAACAAAACCGGAGGAGAGCGTCCACAGCACACTCCATACTCCGGCTTCTTGTGTCCCCACGGCTAGCTGTTACTTCAACTTTAGAAGCATTGCATTGTGGGTAGGTGTCCCATAGTGCAACAAAGCGCTGTGGTTTTCGCTCCATTTGTCTCTGCCGCAGGGTTGGAGCCTGCTCAGCTTTGCAGTGTTCTTGACAGCGTTTCAAATACATCTTGGCTTAGTCTACAGTATTTCCAGCAGGATCTGCAGTGCAGAAACCTGTGATGTTACTAAGGCTGCCCTCAGTGGCATGTGGGAGGAGGGGGCGGGGTCTGTACCTGCAGGGGGAGACGTGACTTACTAACCCATGCTGCAGCCTGGCCCCTGGAGAAGAACAGCTTTATAAGTCCCCCACCCCCGTCTGGGGAGGGGAGAGGTGCGGAGGTATGGGTTGGCCCTTCACAACACACAGTGGGAGAGGAGGGGTGCTGAGGGGTCCCCTGGATCAGAACCATGCAGTTCCCTTTCCTTTCCTTTCCTTTCCTTTCCTTTCCTTTCCTGCAGTTCGCTGCTGGCCTCCTGAGTCCCAGTGCTGGAAGAATTTCATTTATATGTATGCTGAGCAACCCAGCTTGCACAGAAAGGGAACCCGTTGCAGCACTAGGAGGCAGAACACAAATGTCTTAGCCTCTGTCTCTTTCTCCATGAAGGAGCAGCCCAGCCTGGTCAGCCCAGCACAGCCCCCACCCTCAAGCACTTACCCACCCTGCTGGCTCTGATGAGGGGCAGCCACTTTTCCCTGCACCAGGCTGGTCCTTCACAACAGGGGAGGGGCACAGGGGCGTGTGTGTCTGTGTTGCTCACAGTCTCCTGCGTTTCTCCTCCTGCATCTTGTGAAGGGCCAGCCTGGAGTCCCCTTTCAGCTAAACACCTGGGGGACACGCACCCCCCCTCGTTATGGCACTGCTTCCCTGCTAGAAGACATCAACCAAAATAATTCCCACTTTGTGCAGGCTGTAACACTGTAAAGCTCTCCATGCTGACCACCCAGAAAATGGAATGCAAGTCTTCCTGGGGCTGCAAGCAGGAGAGGAGGAGCTATTTCCTGATGATGTAGCGAATGTGCAGTAAACCAGGAAAGACAGAATTGAAAGAACAGGGAATTGTGGGGTAGATCCCAGAGTCCATTAACATCTCATTGCACTGCTCTTGGTACAGACTGCTGTTAAAGTACATTATTAAAATCGCACTGAATGCTATGCCTCCTGCAGGGGTGGAGTTACACAGACGACTTACAGCAGCACTTAATTCACCTTTCCAGCCATCTGAGTGTGTAAGGAAGCAGTAGAAGGTCAATTAAGCAGCATTATGTTGACCTAAGCCCTCAGTGTGGACTAGGGCTAAGACAAGGAGCCCTAAACACGTGGCTCAGCACAGATCTTATAGGGCTCTGGGGATGTGACAAACCCAACTGCCGGGGTGAGATCTAGGTCTGCGCTGGTAACACCAGGCGGAGGATGGAAAGTGAATCTTTGCAGGAGGCTTGTAAAGAAGAGGAAGAGCTCCATTTTGGCAAGAGTCTCGCCTGCACAGATCCTCCGACCTGTAAGGAAATGCACAGCAAAAACAGTTGCTTGTTTAACTCTCAGGAGGAATAAAAACCAATGCCCAACATCTTAATAATATGGGGTGAATCCAGAGTATAAAAATGGATTTACTTCATGTATAAATAAGTGTGACTCTTGGTTTTTTTAAATAATAATAATAATAATAATAATAATAATAATAATAATCCAGACAGCTATTCCTGGTGAAATTAAAAGAAAAAAAATACAACCAAGGAGACCACCCTTCCCCTTTTTGCCATTCCATTCCTTGACACTGAGGCAGGACCAAGTGTACTTAGACTGTCCTTGATGGGTGTTTGTCTGACCTATTCTTAAAAACCTCCAATGACAGGGATTGTACAATTTCATTAGGTCACATATCTGCAAACAGTTATTATATTACCCTTGATATATGGTCATTTAAGAGTAACTGGGACTCTAATAGCTCCCACAAGTTACAAATTAGAGTATCCAATGGTAGACAGATGCTCTCAGCAGTAGCACAGTATAAAACAGCAAATTATTCCACATAAGGGACAAATAGTGGACGTGAGGACAGTATTTAAAGTTCTGTGTCATAATCTGCTGAATCTTGGAGACCCATGCCCACTGTGGTAAATGTAAAAGAGAATGTACCTGCTGAAAAAGGCATAAAAGCCTCTTTCTTTACAAACTTTCCTTCAGAGTCAAGAAAATGCTCAGGATTGAATGTATCTGGTGTCTCCCACTGAGATTCATCTTGCAGTACAGAGGCCAGTAAGGGGATGATGTAAGTTCCCTGTAAATCAAATCAGTGGAGTTATTCCATAGCTCAGCATGGTCCTTGGACTATAGTTTGGTATAAACATTTAAGCTACAATACAATGTCATTCAACATTAACCAACAAACCAAGCCTTCAAAGGGTCAATCAGCTGACTCAGGACTTTAACAACACCATAGGACAGAAGGTAACACTGCAAAACGGTCACCTTTGGAATGAAGTAACCTTTCAGAGTAACATCCTCAGTTGTCTCGTGAGGCAAGTCCATGGGCACAATATTAGCAAACCTCTGAATTTCATGCACAACTGCATCCGCATATGGCATCTGAATTCGATGTTCAATTCGTGGCTGGGCAGAACCTATAACTCTTGTTATCTCTTCCTGGACTTTGCCTGGGAAAATATAACATTAGAAAAAAAGAAATCAGGATTCATTGATCTCCAAGAAATGCTGTGCATTGTGACTTTGAGAGGTGCAGAAGCTCAGGTTAAAGTAATACTGTAATCTGCAAACTCTCACTGTCTTTTAAAAGTAATGGGGTACCAACAATATTAGAGCTTCTGGAAATTTGTCTGCTAATATCATAACTAAATAGAGGATTTCTGAAAAGACACAGGTAACCTAGTTATCTGGTTTGACATATGAAACATATAATCACTTTAACTAAGGGTGGTTGCAGAAACCTTGAGAAAACATACTCTGTTGGAACATGCACTTCTGTCAAAACTGAAAGGCTGTTGGGAATCAGATCAAGTTTCTTGAAATGTTGTTCTGGAAGAAAACTGGGGAAAAAGTGAGTTCTGCCAGTATCAGAATATCCCGTTTCAACACTTCTGCAGTGAAATATTTTGACTCTTTTGCTTCGAAATAACATTTTATTTAGAATTTTTGCATCATATCTTTAATATGATAATATAATCCAAAATTAAAAAGTCAATTTTTGACATGAAACATTTGGATTTGGTGGAAAGAAAATATTTCAATAGACCCAAACCATTTCTTTTCCTTTATTTTTCCTTTTGGGAAATGATGTAATGTTCAGTTTTCACCTCTGATTCAGAATGACGCTGATTACAAAATCTCAGAATTCTTCACAATATGGAACTTTCATCTTAGCCCATTTCTATTGGTAGCCAGCAGAGCTCTTTGAATATTAACTAGTTAAACCTCCCAACCATCAAGAGATGAATGAGAGCTAACCTATTTTTCTCCTTTTTACAGTTGGGAAATAAAGGCAGGCAAGGACATGGTGGGAATCATGAAAGAATCAGATTCAGAATTCAGCAGTTCCTAGCACCAAGATCTGTGATCAGACCACTAGAACATGCCATTTCTGTACCTAATCAGACAAAATAGATGGAGAGCTATTTTGATTTGTGATCAATAGAGGATTTTATTTCAAACAGTTTTCAATTCCTTTCATGAATGAAGGATTTTTCCTATGATGCCCTGGAGTGGCCTTCGGGCAAGAAGCCATGACGTAGAGCTGGAAAAGGAATGAACTTCTGAGTGCCAGAAACTGGGGCATAGACACAGATTGTTCCAGGCCCACCCACTTGGAGTGGAAGCCTGCCCACCAAAGCACCTCATTCGCTGCCTCTCCCCCTCCCTCCTCTTGCACAGCTCCACTTGTTACCTAGCAATTGGAGCATCTTAGGCAACTTCTGGGCACATGACTGGAAGCTGCCCTTGGCCGGGCCCATCCTACAGATTCAGAGGTCCACCCAAAAAACAGGGGCTGGCTATGCCCCTGGTCAGAAACAGATTTTGAGATGTTCAGGCCATATTCTTTGCGGGTATTATAAGTGCTAAAGAGAAACAAGTCATGGGAAACAACTGAAAAAGCATAAAAGTAAACACCACCACAACAAAAGCCTTTCTATTATAGAACCAAACTTCGGGTCCTCCAGTATGTTGGTGGCCAGATTTTAACCTCACATCTTTGTAATCAGGAACATCTCCTCTGAAGCTAGTGGAGCTTAGTGATGTAAGTGAGATCTGGTCATGTGTTGACTATGTATGCCAAGCATTCCCTGCATGCTTGACTTCCTGTGCATTGCCCAGCTTGAATCTGACTCATGGGACAATTTCGTCCAGTCTCCATGGAGGATGCTATTTTGTAGAACAAACCTCCACACAATGGGTGCATCTTATAAGTTAGGTCAACTTAAGGAGGCTTAAGTCGACCTAAACTACTCCACGTCCACACTGGGCTTTCCTTAAGTCAACTTAAGCATTTCCTTAAGTTGACTTAAGGAAAAGTTAAGTCAACTTAATAACATCTCATTTTAGGTTGACAACGCTTATTAGGTCGATTTAAACCAGTGTGGATGGGGATTAGTGCCTAAATCAACTTTATTAAATCAACTTAAAGGGTTAAGTCGACTTAATAATGTCGAAAAGGGGCTATGTCTACACTAGAAAATTTAAGTTGACTTTTGTTAAGTTGACTTAATGAGGTCGACTTTAAGTCACCATAAAGTCAACCTTATTACGTTGACTTAATAAAATCGACTTAACTTTTCTAGTGTAGACATAGCCAGTGAGACCTCACAGGCACCATATGTGTGAGGTCATGACACACAGAAGATGCCGTATTGACATGAAAAAACTTTGTGTAAGCTCAAAAGCATGTCTCTCTCACCTACAGAAGTGGGTCCAATAAAACAGTGTTTCTCAACCGGTGGTTCGCGTTCCACCGGTGGGATACAGAAATAGTTTAGGTGGGACACAGGGTTTTCATAACAATTACTAGGAATTTGCTCTCCCTCCCACTGATCTATCTTGCCCACCTGAAACAGTATCATTATTACAATTTTCAACTACTAATGAATTATTATTTTTGTTTGTTTGTGTTTTAAAACCATAGTGATAAAATTTACTCCCAACAATACTACCACAATTTTTTATGTCCTTAAAACTTACCGTAAATGATAAATATAATAGAATACCTGTAAAGATATAAATGTCCTTCTTGGGAAAAGTGGGCTGTTTGTTTCTATCATGATGGGACCCAGGTTCTTTGATAGAGTGATTGGTGAGATGTAAGATATGAAAGGTTGAGAAACACTGCAATAAAATATATTACCTCCCTCACTGTATCTCTTTAAGGTATAGAAGTGAGTCGACAAGTGAATTGTTGCATGTCTTTCTAAAAGAGCCTCAGCTCACCACTGGTGAGATCAGTCACACTGTCTCTGGTTTTATTTTGTGTCTACTGAGATTGGAAGTTCTGTGTGTGCACTGACTCTGTCTTCTTTTTCGTAGAGTGATGAACACTCTGCTGGAGTTTAGCAAGTAATTAGAGTTGTGTGAAATATGGAAAACCACCACAGAAATGTTTTTTTTTAAAAAAAAGCTTTATCCATTTTTTGGGAGGAGGAGGCAAAATTTCATTTTCCTTAAATTTTTTTCACCATCTCTAATTACAATAATCATCAGGAGGAAGATCTTGGGTGATCTTTACGTTTGGAGGAAAACCGAAAATTAGGTTCATAATCTGCTGTTGTATTAAGTTAGAGAGAATATACAAACCCAGAGAACTAATCAAGTTCATATGATCTGGTCACTGTCCATCGTTAAAGAGTGTAAAGCAAGATTTGGACTACGTTATACACTTTGGTCTGGTTAGTACTATGGCAAACCATTAAGAAATGTACTCCAGTGGCTAGAAATGCACTGACTGAAATGCACGAAAGGTAAAGAGTCAAACCACATCAAAAAGTGTTGCAACTGAAACAGTGTGATTAGGCAAAACAAACAATCAAAAGTGGTCAAAGTCTCTTTTTAAAGAAGATCGAAAGGTGGGGATGAATGGATTATTTCAGTTGGTCAATTTTGAGTGAGGAATGATATTCACTTTCCTGTTTTTGAAAAAAACACACCGAGTGGGAAGGGGGAGAAGAGATCAGGTGAGAAAAGGGTGGGCAATATAGCTTTTGTTGATGTTCTCAGAATACAGGGCAGCTGCTAAGTCACACACAAACATGCTTTGGGCCCTGATAGCTGTTGCTCTGGACTCCCAGTGTATCTCACTGTGATAGGCTGCTCCCCAGATCTGGTCTGGTGTGCCTCTGTGAACCCAAAACTCCACTCCTGAACCTCAATTCACCCCACTTAGCTGGGTGACCACTCACTCCTTAGTCAGTCCACACCAGCCTACAGCCATGTAATTGGTCCCAGGCACTCTGGGTATGTCTACACTAGAAAAAGTTAAGTCGACTTTAAGTTGACTTAAAGTCAACCTTATTAAGTCGACAAAGTGTTGCCATTTTGTTAAGTCCACCTTGTTAAGTCCACTTAATGGCTTTAATAAGAGCTTAAGGGGCTACTTAAGGAATCGACTTAAGGCTTAAGTCAGCCTAATGAGCGGTAGTTATTAAGTCAACTTAAGCTTTCATTAAGTTGTCTTAAGGAATTTCTTAAGTCGACTTAATGAAAGTCCAGTATGGACATGGAGTAATTTAGGTCGACTTAAGGGTCCTTAAGTCAACCTAAATTGCTAGTGTAGATATACCCTATGAGTGTACCCACTAAGCACCTATGGGGCAGTCCCCAAGCAAATATCCCCAGCACCTGATACCACCGTGAAAGCTTCTGTCTCACATGGATTGGGACCCACTCACAATCATCATAGTCTCACTGAATGGATTTAACATTGAAATGGTTCATGCCCATCCTTCCTCACTCACATCCCCTAAAGTCCACACAGCTTTAGATAAAACAAATACTAATTTATTGACCAGAGTATGATTTTAAGTGAGAAAATGGCAAATCAATGCAGAATCTCAATATAAATGAGCCAGGAGTGAGCACAGAGAAATAAAAGGCATAAAAATGCATAACAAGCTAATATCGCTACCTAAATCGATCTCATAGTCCAAGATTCTATGCAAGGTGTTCGGCGTTCTACAGCCATACTCTGCCTACCACGAGGAAGGGCCCAAATCTTGCTTGAAGTTGGGGATTGTTGGAAGATGGAGTCTTCCACCAAAGCTTCCCTCTGTTCCCCCTGTGTCTTCTTTAAAATGCTCCCCTCTCCTTCTTTTCTGTGCTGAGATGATACTTTTGTTAACACCTGTGCTGTTTACAAATTGCTAGAAAACTATCCCCATGTCCCCTGAGCTAGGTAACCTGCTTTCATAGAACACACACCATCTTGCTGTAGGAAACATAGTACTGTGGTAATTCTATAGAACAGGTTATGTGCATTTGTAAAGGAACCAGGTATAACATATTTGGAATCAAATCACACAATTACATTGCAAAACTGAACAGAAAAGTTACATAGTTCATGCCCTAGGGATGCACGGACACTCACCAACCAGGAGTGTCATCTAAGCGGTTGGCTCACATTTCTCTCCTGGATGGGCTTTCTCAACAGGTGAAAAGCTGAGAGAAGACAGTAAGATAGTGAGAGGTGCAAAGAGACGCATAAAGGGGGGGGAGAGAGAACAAGATCTCACATGGAACAGGCTGGGGTACTCACTAGTGCAGCGATGATAGTGAGCATCCTTACTGAAGTCTGAGTGTCATGGTAAAAATCCTTCTGTTGAAACCATGGTGATGGTAGAAATTCCTTTTTTAATTTCCCAAGCTTCTTTTTGAGGGCCACCCAAAAGGGGTGGGTGGGTAGAATGGTCGATCTTCTCATTATTTTGCCTACCAACTGGGTCCAATCCCTAAAGTACCAATTTTAGTCCACTGATCTTTGGTTCTTTTCTCCTCTTGTTTACCAGTTATGCTCATAGGAATGTCCTTGAGTGGTGTCAGTAGACCTTCCTCTACTTAAATTAAGTTAATCTGTCTACTTAAATCTTTTCTTCAGCCATGTTATACAACACGTCGATTCATGATTCTTTACATACTTCCCATTGGTTAGGCTCACACTCACACACAAGTAGGTCTGTGAGCCCTCAGTTATTTCAACTGCGCTCACAGTTACAACCATTTAAATACTGCTCTGAATTGTTTCGCTTATCTAGTGTAAGTGAGGAGCAGTTGTAATGACTCGAATTGATTAGCAGCAGGTTTACATAGGTGTAACTGAGATCAGAATCTGGTTCTAAGGAAGTAAAAGCACAACCCCCTGGTAAATGAGTGCAACATGTCCCACTTTGTAACTCATCTACTGAGAATATACAACTGTTATAGCTCTCTCCTGTGAAGCCTGACCCTATCATTCAAGCTATAGCAATTTATGTTAGCTCAGAGGTTTCTTGTTTAATTCCATATCAGCCAAGCTAGCAGCTTTCACAAAAGCACTTACTCTGAATTTTGGGGTATTTCATCATTAGCAGAAGACCCCAACACAGTGTGGTGGAGGTGGTGTCCATACCAGCAGCAAACAAATTGCTCACAAGATATATTAAGTTGTCCTTATGGAAATATCCATTGGTATTATTTTTCTCCTGGGGAAGAAAAAAAATAACTTTAAAAGAACTCCAGTGGGTAGTTATAACTTGGAGAGCTAATACATTACATTAAAAAAAAAAGTATATAGTAAAAGAGAACCAAGAGGGCTTTGATCAGATGTTCAATAATGTTAGAGTTGGAAGGGACCTCAGGAGGACATCTAGTCCAACACCCTGTTTAAAGCAGGACCAGCCCCAACCCAATCACCCCAGCCATGGCTTTGTCAAACTGCACCTTAAAAATCTCTAAAGATGGAGATTCGACCACCTCCCTAGGTAACCCATTCCAGTGCTTCACCACCCTAGTGAAATTTTTTCCCTAATATTCAACATAGACCTCCCCCACCGCAATTTAAGACTGTTGCTCCTTGTTCTATCGTCTTCTACCACTGAGAACAGCCTAGCTCCAATCTCCTTAGAATGCCTTCAAGGAGTTGAAGTCCTCTATCAAATCCCCCCTCATTCTTCTCTACTACAGAATAAATAAGCTTAGTGCCCTTAGCCAACCGTCTTGGGCTATGTCTACACTTGCTAAAATTAGTTCGAATTAGTTAGTTCAAACTAACTAATTTGAACTAATTTTAGTTTGTTCAAATTAGCTTAATTCGAACTAGAAAAAGTTAGTTCGAATTAAGCAAGTGCCATGAATGGCACTTGCTTAGTTCGAATTAGCGATCCCCATTCATTTCAATGGCCGGTTAGTTTGAACTAAGAAATTAGTTCGAATTAACATGGCCACATTGGCTAATTCGAACTACTTAGTTCGAATTAACCCATTAGTTTGAATACCCTATTCGAATTTATTAGTTCGAATTAAGGAAGCCCTTAATTCGAACTAACTAAAGCCTAGTGTAACCATGGCTTTAGCTAGTTCGAACTAAGGCTCCTTAATTCGAACTAACTTGCCAGTGTAGACATAGCCTTGGACTCCTTTCCCCTCATATTAGTCTCCAAGGGGATTCTGCCCGTCACCTCCTTGAGGGAATCAAAGTCTGCTTTTTTGAAGTCCAAGGTCTGTATCCTGCTGTTCTCTTTTCTTCCTTTTGTCATGATTCAGAACTCAATCATCTCATGGTCACTGCTGCCCAGGGTCCAACCATTTCTACTTCCTTTACCATTTCTTCCCTGTGAGCAGCAGGTCAAGAGGAGGACAGCCCCTACTAAATTCCTCTAGCACTTGCACCAGGAAGTTGTCCACAACATTCACCAAAAAGTTCCTGGATTGTCTGTGCACTGCTGAATTGTTAGTGACGGAAGTCCCAGCAGATGTTAGAGTGATTGAAGTCCCTCTTGAGAACCACGTCCTGTGATCTGGAAACTTTCTCTAGTTGTCTGAAGAAAGCTTCATCCTCCTGGTCTGGTGGTCTAAAATGGACACCCACCATATTATCATCCTTGTTGCTTTTGCCTCTAAACTTAATCCAAAGTCTCTCAACAGGCTTTTCTCCAGTTTCATACTGGAGCTCTGAGCAATCATACTGCTCTCTTACACACAGTGTAACTCTTCCAACTTTTCTTCCCTGTCTGTCCTTCCTGAACAGTTTATGCCTAATTACAACAGTGCTCCAATTGTGTTATTTACCCCACCAACTCTTGGTTATTCGAATCCCAGCACAGTTCCTTGACTGTGTCAAGACTCCCAATTCCTCTGGCTTGTTTTCCAGACTTCTTGTGTTTGTGTAGAGGCACCTAAGGAAATTAGTGGATTGCTTGCAAAATTACTATGAAGGCCTCCCTTGTTGCTTCCTTCTCTTCAGAAACATGTCATCAGAAACATATGGGTATCTTCTCTACTAAGCATCAATTCTGAAAAGTGCTGAGCACTCTGGACCAGTTCACCAAAGCACACAAACCTGTCCTTAACATTAAGCACTACCCAGTGCTGAGACTACCGAGTGCTTTAACAGTGTTTTAACTGTTACACTAGATCCAGGTCAGAGTGCTCGGCTCCTTCCACAATCAAGCCCATAAGGAAGCTTATTTTTTCTGTGCAACTCCATGCAGCCCAAGTTCTATAGGCTTAGGAACTGAGTATGTTACATGCAGTTCCAAAGCAGATGCTGCCTGAAAATTCAGCAACAGCCATGGCTGGACAGAGGCGGGTGTCCCCGGGCACACCGTGGAAAGCAGCCACCCAAAGCAACTCCTCTCAGCTGCATGAGGTCCCCAGGCACAACACAGAAAGAAGCCACCAGGAGGGGCTTCTCCAAGGCATGCTGCCAAAATGACCTGTCCCCAGGCACACCTCCAAAAGAGAAGGGCAGAGACTGGCTGCCTCAGCCAATCATATGAATATGATTGACCAGTAAACTTTAGATTAGAATGTGTCTTATCTTTCGTTTCCTAGTGGGTAGTTCCTGACAGGTTAATTAATTGATTGTGCATTGACTTGCTATGTACTCACTTAGAATCATGTTTTAATCAATAAACTAGTGTTTGTTTTCCCTAAAGCTGTGTGGATTCTAGAGAGTGTGAATGGGCAAGAACTGGTTGCATTTCCATTTCTCGCTCAAATAGACGGACCCAGTTTGCTGTGATCTAGGAAGGGTTCCGATCCCTGCAATACTGAAGTTCCCAGTGTGGCATTTGGGGGCTGGGAATGCTTGCTGGGGGACCGTCCCCTGAGTGGCTGGAGAGCGCACTTCCACTGCCTGGGACCAATTGCAGGCTGGAAGCTGATGGGGTCTGACCCAGGATGAATGGCCACCTAGCAAATGGGGTAAGTTGGAGTTCAGGAGTGGGTGATTGGGGAGGCACAGTGGCACACCAGACCAGATTCCAGGAGGGGAATGTCACACGTGTTATGTTTTCAAAAAAAGTACTCTCATGCTTTCTCCCATGATGCCGCAAACACTTGAAATGAGCTCCTCACAAGCATCCTTAAAACTGACACATTGTCCTTTTTAAAATCCCCACTTAAAACTCCCCATTGCTGTGATGCCTATAGAAAACTTGACAGCAGGTAGGTCTCTGGTATACTGAGACCACGGCCTCTCACACTGACCAATATTGTTTCACTGTTTCTTTCTGCTCCCCCATCTAAATCCCCTCACGTCTCCATATCCAGCTGTCCTCTCTTATTTTATTTGTAGAGTGTAAGCTCTCTGGGACAGGACCTGTCTATTTGCTCTGTGTCTGGTACCCTGCCTAGCACAATGGAGTCCTCGCCTGTGATTACATCTTCTAGGTTCTATTGTAATGATAAAATAATCATAGAAAAATCCTATGTGACTAATTCAACTAATCACAAGTAACCATAACACTTAGAAGTTTGAATCTTTCTCACTTATTCCAGCAAGGAGACATATGGGAAGACATTTGTCTAACAAATTCAAATAATGGATACATTTGAAGAAATTGCAATTAGCTAATGACTATTCAACTAGCAATGAAAGAGATTTTGGCCCTGTTGGTGCAAGAATTGCATCTGTGGACCTACTAATAATTGAAATGAGTGGTACTCCATGCAGGCCAAGTGTTCCATTCATGCAATTCTTATTACAGGATTAGGGGCAAAATTTGTTGACTGTGTTAATTATAGTAAGCTATTTGCTCAGCTGTGCTAGTTAGTTAGGTATGTACTTTGACAAAAGCTAATTTTTCATGCAAATGTTTTTAAATATAAAATATGAAAAGGAGCAAACAAGTCTACTGAAATCATAATTACCTCCTGCTGTCTTACAAGGAATGCATCAATCAAGCTTCTTTGATCATTTCTGTCCAAGTCTTTGAGGCGTTCTACAAAAGTACACTGTATAAAAGAATGGAATTCCTCTGTGTTGTGCAAAACAATCTTGTAATTCCTGAGCAGAAATCCAAGGGCTGGGAACATGTTATACAGCTGAAAGAATTTAATATGGCAGATTAAGCAAAAATAAGTAATAAGAATACTTAAGCTTTATATAGCACTTATCAGTAAAAGATCTCAAAGTACTTCATTAAAGCAACTGACTGCTATGCCCATTTTGCAGATAAGGAAATTGAGGCACAGGGAGATCACATGCTGTGCTTGGGAGTATGAGCAGCTAACAAGCCCTCATTCTTTTTAGGTCTCACCGGTCTAGAGGCACTGGATGGGGAAGAATTCCCAGGCTGTTCTTCATTTGCTTCTTTCACCTATGACATTGTGTAACTGAGCAATTGTGAATTTTCTGTTATTTGAATATGTGTCCCAGAAGGCGGATTAAGTAGTCTAATTTTGTAAATACTGTAACAATCTGATAGTGTGTTTGTGTATATAGCAGGGTTGTTTCCTCGCTTGGGCCCCTAAGGGGATAAAAGGGCCTGAGAGAGCAGAAGCCAATGGGCTGGGAGTGATAAGGGCCAATCAGGAGCTAGCAGCTGAGTATATAAAGGAGGTGCAGGGCTAAGGTTTCAACCTCACTCAGGAGCTCAGGGAAGAAGGTTGTCTCAGCTAACACCCTGGAGTGCTCACAGTGGCTGTGTCTACACTTGTAAATTAAGTCGACTTAAGCTTGCTTAAGTCGACTTAATTTACCCTGCGTCTACACTATAGTTTCCTTAAGTAGACTTAAGCAGCTTGCTTAAGTAGACTTAAGGAAAATAAAGTTGACTTAATGAAAATTAAGTTGATTTTATAAAACCTCCTTTAAATTTGACTTAAGGCTTAAGTCCACTCCCTAGAGTCGACTTAAGCCAATGTAGACGTGGGGTAGCCCTAAGTCGACTTAGGGCTACCCCAGGACTACACCAATGCCTTTTTGTTGGGGGAGGGGCACAGGGGGAGCCTGGCATGCCCACCCTGCCCCTATGCCCTGCCAGGGTCCCTGACCCCCTTTGCCCCATTGAACCTATGTACAATGGGGCAAAGGCTGAGCCCCTGGTATTGGGCAAAGGGTGCCACCCCTGCCACTGTGGACCTGCCCTAGGTCCCTCTAGCCCCTAGAAGTCGACCTAGGCATCCAGTGTGGATGCGCTAGGTTGACTTTGTAAGTTCCCCCCAAAGTCGACTTTAATTTTAAGTGTAGACTCACTAAGTCGACTTACCTAAGTTGACTTAAAGTCGACTTAAAATTACAAGTGTGGACATAGCCAGTGTGCCACTGGAAGCTGATCAGGACCCGAGGTCCTGAAGGTGCAGATGGCAGCCAAAGTCTGGAGCAGCAGTCCCTAAGGAGAGGGGGTCTGGACCGGAGAGCAGCGGAGAGTCTGGAAAGACACAGCAAGACCAGACTCTAGAGGTACGGCCCTGAGATGAGGGTCTGTGTGAGACTGGGGCCTGTGGGAAAAGTGGCCCAGGGAATACAGAGAGACAGACTAGAGGGAGGTGATGGCATCGGTGCTGAGGTCACAACAAGTAAGATCCCTGGGCCGGAGCTCAGAGAAGTGGATGGGCCCAGGACCCTCCCTGCTCCCCGAGAGTGCCAGAAGAGGAACAATACTCATGACCATTGACTGATTAAAGAGTGGCCAAGCAATATGAGTGGGACTGTCCAGGAAGGGGGGTTTAATGAGAAAGGACTCAGCCAGAGGACTGAGGTCCTGAGCATGGAACAAGGAGCACAGCCCGCCTGATGCGGACCATTTGAGCAATTCCCTGTAACACCACCAGGAGGCACTTGTCAGGATGGGCAAAGTGCTGCAGATCTAAAATATTTTATTTGAATGAATGTTGGAAAAAGGTCAAACAGACATGGTGTTAGATAAAGGAAGTGATTGGCCATCCAGGTTCACAGTACGGATCATTTGGGAAGGAACAGATAAAGGTAAGGATGGGAAGTATGACCAGTACATGATCTACAGTATCCTGGATGGGGGGAGACAAAAGTCTACAGGTCTGAGAAACAAGAGGTTGGAGATTCGGGATAAACAGCTTAATATGAGGGGATACAAAGTGTGGTAATAAGGGGAGCACTTATATTATTCAGCGTGGATTATCCCTGAATGTGTATAGGTAGAATGGGTCAAGAATCGGTAAGGAAATATGTTCCTGTGCAGAAGGAGGAAGGGCGGGGGGTCAGCGGAGCCCCTTGGTGGTGAATGTGGAGGTGGACTTGGTTACGCCTCCTGGTACTGTCTGTGCCCGGTGATATGCTCGATGTCGATGTCCCTGGACCATCTGATGGTGTCAGACACCATGAGGTGGCGCATTAACCGGGCATAGTGCCTACCGACACCACAGGCCTTCAGCTCACATTCGTTGGCGGGGTCCCAGGCACCCAGGGCGCCAACAATCAGGGCGTGGATCTGGACCGCTTAAGCCCTTGGCTCTCAGGGTGTCTGCTAGGGGAGCATATTTTCCTTCTTTTTGGGTCTGAGCACCTAGAAAGGCCGGGGTTTGGTTTTCGAAGGGGACCGTGACCATGACGATCTTCTTCTGGACCTCGTCTGTGACTACGACATTGGGTCTCAGCAGGTTGTTGGTACCGGGGATGGTGGAGTTGATTGAGATTGTCCCGAGGTGAGGTGGGATCGTTTTCACAAGGTGGGCCTGGATCGCATTGTGCCTTAGTTGCCAGGCTCTGGAGTGGGGCTTGCAGCTGTAGAGGACCTGGGGCAGAGTCTCGTTGGAGTAGTCACATTTTCTGCAGCCCTTGTCCCGGTGTCCGTGGAGGACGGCTCTGTTCATGGGAACGCAGTTGAGGCAGGCTCAGTGAATGAACCTCCAGTCTGCGAATCGGGTGTAGCTGCCTTCTGGGAGGAAATGGTTGCTGGTGTCCCATTTGCTGGTCAGCTCGAAGACCTTGCCTTGGTCGGGTTTTCTTTTGAGGTCTTCTACATATAGCGCACGGATGGCAGCTTTCAGGATCCTCTCCAGCTGGCCTCTAGCCTTAAGGGGGGATGATAGTGCGGTCTTCAGTCCTGATTCGCGGTACCAAGACTGACAGTTGCTTTCACTCCTCACACCTTGTGCATTGGCAGTTGTTGTGCTTCCCCAGATGATGCGTGACAACTCAGGTGTGGGTCCAGAGGGATGTGATGTCACCCCTCTCCTGGCCGAATTCGCCATCCTGGAAGCTGCTGAGGTAGGTGGCGATATCTGTGTTGGAAGGGTGCCGCAGATCTTCTTCAGTGCACTTCTGCCCTCTATAGGAATGAATCTGAACTGCTCAACTGTTTATCAGAAGTTTTATACTGCTAGCAAGAACTCATCAAAAAAGTTAGAAATGTCAGATTTGTACTGAGTAAAATAGGTGGTGTTTTTTGCAAAATTTCAATTTCATTTTTTTATCTAAATCTACTACTAATAATTAATTGATAAAGATTCTCTTTTAAACTCAGTGTGAAAAATGGAACTGAAATAGAAAAAAATGTTATGAATACTTTAGGAACTTCGAAGTAAGAATCTGTGAATTCTGACATGTACCTGACTGTATAAGATAGTGGATAGATAGTGGAAAGAACAAACAGGGAAGCAACCTAATGGCTTCTGAGATTAAAAACAGCTATGTATAGACTTGATGGACAATGGACCAAGCTCCTGGTTTTCAAGAATTTTGGTTCCTCTCAAGCTTTGTTTTGCTAGGATGGGAGTATGGAGACACTAAACAGTTAAAAGGATTCTCAGAAGCATGGGTTTTTGCCTTCCTATGCAGCACTTATTAAGATCAACTGGGTGTCAGGCATTCGTGGTACGTTGGCCTGTTCTTTAGAGTTTAGTTTCCTTGGGACTGAAATGCTTTAGTTTAAGCTCCACCCAGGGGTAACTGGGTGAAATGTAGAGTTCTGTGATATGCAGAAGCTCAGACTAGATGGTCTCCTCTGGCTTTAACACTTCCTGAAGCTCTGATGAGTTACAGGGCTGTCAGTCACAATGGGCTATCCAGGGTAACTAGTCAAGGACAGCAAGCTGACACTGGCAAGTTGTGTGGAAGACTCCAAAATTGATTTCCCAGGTGCATGGAATGGTCAGCCTTAAGGAGTTACTTGATGTGTATGTAACCTTCAGGTGGGCTAAAGTTAATTCAATTGCCCTTCTCCAGCGCCTCACAAAAATACACCCCAATCCCTGTGGAGAAAGCAGCTGGAGACCCAGGATCCAGTCTGTGTGGGACTCACAGCAAAGATTGCTCAGAGTTACCACCCCACATTAAAACACTACTAAAAACAAACATAACAATGAACTTTATTAACTACTAACTAAATGAACCTTATCCTAAGAAAACAAAATACAGTTAACCAAGAACAATCCCTACACAAACCCCCGCATGAAAGATACCCAAGAGTTCCAAAGTCCAGGTGGAGTTCACCCAACTCTCAGCTACAGTCTTTGTTCGAATGTAGAGGCTTGAATAGCAAGAAATAGCTGTCCTCTTTTTCTTTCTTTGCAGGAATCTTCTGTAAAATTCCATGCAGGCTTTTCCTTCTCATTTGCAACCAGCCCTCAGTCCCATATGCATGTCTGCAAAATCTGTTGCAGATGAGTCCATGGGAGGGAGAAAACATCTTGTTTACTCCTGGCTCAGCTTCTCTCCTGAAAACTGAGCACATGGGCTCTTCTCAGAGCAGCTCTAGCCTGCTGTCTGCACAGACTGCTGCTCTCATGTCATCTGACTGACCACACCACATCACACCAGCAAGGCATCCTGTGGAGCATGCTCAAAATTGCTACCACTCCCTGCTTCTAGAAGTTTCTAGTTGTGGGTAGCTAATCTGCCCAGCAACAGTAACCCACTCTCAGTAGGTCCCTCAAAGAGATAGCCTTTTTTAGGCATATGGATTACACGTACAGGAGGCTTGCTGGTTTTTAAGACTGGTTTTCTCTGAATTGCTTTTGTTCTAAATAAATAGTATTTCCATTTAAGGAGGCTTTTTGGTTGCTAATGCCTAATGTCAGTGCCCTGACCGGGGAAGGTGGGATGGTGTGGAGACAGGACAGAACTTCAGGATAAAGACGTAGAGATTGTCAGATCATCTACTCTGACCTCCTGCACACGGCAGGCCACCCTAAAACCCCAATCAGTTATCCCTTATTGAGTCCAATAACCTGGATGAGACTAAATTCTTGTGTGCCACAAACAGAGATTTGCCAACTTTTAGGAAGGGTGAATGGGATGATCAGGATAATTGACAGTAATGCCAGGTAAGATAATGAAGCATATGATAGCTCATACAGGACTTGATTAGTAAAATATTAAAGGAAGGTAACAGAATTAATGCCAATCAACATGGGTGTATGGAAAACAGTTTCTGTCAAACTAAACTTGATTTTCAATATGAAACTATAAGTTTGGTTAATAAGGGTAATAGTGTTGATGTAATAAAAGTCTTCTGCACAGCCGTTGACTTGGTAGAACATGACATTTCAATAAAAAAATCTAGAGCAGAATAGAATTAACATGACACATATTAAATGGATCAAACCCACCTAATGGATAGGTCTCAAAATGTAATTTTAAATGGAGAATTGTCATCAAGCAGGTGTGTTTCCAGTGGGATCCCACAGGGATTAGTTCTTGGTTCCATGCTGTTGAACATTTTTATCAATATCTTGGTAGAAAACAAGGTCATCACTGATAAAATTTGAAGATAGAACAAAAATTGAGGGAGTGGTAAATAATGAAGATGTTAGGCCACAGATTCAGAGTGCAACAGGGTGCAAGTAAATGATATTCATTTTCTGTCAGTGTATAAATCCAGGAACAAAGAGTGTAGACTATACATATATCGGAGTCTATCCTGGGAAACAGTGACTCTGAAAAAGACTTGGCAGTGGACAGCAAGCTGAATGTGAGCTCCCAGAGTGACATTATAGCCCAAAGAACTAATATAATCCTGGGATGCATACATAGTTGAATAGTGAGTAAGAATCGAGAGGTTATTTACCTCTATAATTGGCATTGATGGAATACTGGGTCCAGTTCTGGTGTCCACAATTAAAAAAAGATGTTGAAAAATTGGAGAGGTTTAAAAGAGCCAAAAATATCATTACAAAGCATAACTTATAGTGATAGACTTAAGGGGTGCATCTACATTGGCAACATAGGTCAACTTAAGGACGCTTAAGTTGACCTATATAAAGCTGTGTTCACACTGGGCTTTTATTAAGTCGACTTAATAACACCACTTCTGAAGGTCGACTTAAACCTTAAGTCGACTTCTTAAGTCTACTTAAAGCCAGTGTGGACGGGGAATAGAACTAAGTTGACCTTATTAAGTTGACTTAAAGCCAGTGTGGACGGCTATGTCTACTGTTAAGTCGACTTAAAAAGTCGACTTAAAGTGTAGCCACTCTGTTAAATTGATTTAACAGCGTAGATTTAACTTTACAAATGTAGACATAGCCAAGGACCTCAATCCATTTAGCTCAATAAAGAGAAAGTGCAGGGGTGACTTGATCATATATTGAACAAATATTTGATAATGGGGACTTCAGTCTAGAAAAGAAAGTAAAACACAATTGAAAGACTGGAAGTTGAAGCTAAATAAATTTAGATAGAAAATAAGGTGCATATTTTTAATAGTGAGAGTGATTAACCACTGGAACAATTTATTGAGGACTGTGGCAGATTTTCCATCATTGACAATTTGTAAATCAAGATTGAATGTCTTTCTAAAAGATCTGCTCTAAGAATTATTCTGGGGATGTTCTACAGTCTGGGTGATACAGAAGGTCAGATGATCACAATGAATCAAGGGGCACCAATGTTCAAGGCCTTTGCATAGGTCAGCTTCTGAGATGACCATGGTCTATGCAACCAAGACTTAGTCTGAGAGTGGGAAAATTACATGATTTCATCTCAAGAAGGAGGTGATGTCCTGGGACATGAAACCTAGAGGGAGTGTGCTCAGAGAGACCAGAAGGGACTGGAGATGCTCTTAAACTGATTGAGAGAAATGATTTGATGTCATATAATATATATAGCACAAAGTTATGTGTGTACTGCATGCATTTGAATGACTATAAAACAAGCAGAATTACCGTAATTGAAGGACTTCCAAGAAGTCTGAGGTTTTCACTTATCAAACTTAGGAGCCTTAAGAACGTGGGGTCTTCGTAGTCAAACCGTTCTCCAAATATTATTGACACAATGATGTTAGCAGCTGCTGCATTCATCATCACAGAGATCTCAAAGGGTTTTCCTAAAAGGAGGTTCAAATACAAGAGGAGATGGTGTGGAGAGCGTGGTTAATACTGAGTTATTCTAATGTTTTTTTATCACCGTAGTACCCAGAGGCCAGCAATCAAGATCATGGCCCCACTGGGGCAGACGTTGTTCCCCTGCTTCAAAGTGCTCACAACCTAAATACTGATAAGAAAGGCTAATGAAGCATGATTAATTCCCATTTTACAAATAGAGACCTGAGGTGAACGAGAAAAGGTGACTATTTTGAAGTCCGTGTCAAAAGCGACATTGAGCCCAGTTCTATGTGAGTTCCAGCCGAGTGCCCTAACCGTATTCCTAGACCTAGCCTATGATCCCTTGCCTTGACACCCAGCAGGCTTCTGGGTTTGGGCCCATATCTTCCTCTGTGATCTTTTAATCTTACAGGGGGTCTGAGAAAGATTCTGGCACTGTTCCGTTTTTCCTCCAGTGCCTTACATGTTGACAAATCCCAAAGGGGTAGCTGTGTTAGTGTAGGTCAGCCAAACAAACAAGGAATCCTGTGGCACTTTGAAAGACTAACCAATTAATTTATCGCATGAGCTCTTGTGAGAGAAAATCCCACTTTGTCAAACGCTTTGAAGATGGGAGTGCCACAGGATTCCTTGTTTTTTTACCTCCAGTTTCTCAGTTAAATCCCTGACATGGACTGCCTGGTACCCCTTCTCAGAAGTGGGATCCTAGGGTTACCATATGTCCAGGTTTCCCTGGGCATTTCTTCTTTTTTGATCTTCCACCCTCCGTTTAGGCAGAATTTTCAAATCAGAGGCCTTGTCCAGGATTTTTGTGGACTAGGCACTGCAGCTCAGAAGGAGTTGTCTCTGTGCCCTATTTGGACCCTCACCTGCAGTCACAGCTGTTGGCTCCCAACGCAGCACACAGCCCTGGAGAGGGAGAGGACCCACAGGGAGGTGCCGACTGATGCCCGGCACTGCATTCTGCATCTGCAACAGCCACCCTGACACCATGACAGGGAGTAGCACAACCCCCTATCTTGAAAGTGAAGCTTCAGGTGTCCCCATTCAGGACCACACAGGCACTTGCTCTCCCAGTACACCTCCCCCTCCAGACCTCTTCAAAGCTCTGCTCTCAGTACACCCCCCCTCCCAAAAATCCCCTGCCAGTATATGCACACCCTGCAGGACCCCCTAAATGCCTCCTCCCAGTATACATGCCCCCCCTCAAGCATCTCTCAACTGTACCCCCTCTCTACTTCCTCTCCACTGGCTCTGTCTCCACCCTTTCTCTCCATCAGCATCCTCTTTTTGAGAAATATGGTAACCTTAGTCATCCTGAGGTTCTGCTGCCCTGCACCCCAAGACCTGTGCTAACCTTCCAAAGATTCACCAGTAGCTGAAGGACGCCCTCCCCAAAGTTCCACTCTCCCCACAGTTCCGCCCCATTGGTGTTATGGTCACGGCATCGAAACAGAGAAGTTAGAAGAAACAAAGAACTTGCTAGAATGTTGCAGTTTCACACTATTTTATTTCTGAGAATTCAGAACGCTAACCAATGTTTCCTCTAAGCTGATGATGCAGCTGAGCAAGTTCTGGTATTCCTCGAGCGGCAATTTCTGAGGCATGGTGCCGCATGGGCAATAGTTTTTTGGTGCCGGAAGCATCAGCATGCCTAAGTCCCTTAATTCAAAAGAAATGCAGAGATGTTGTCTTTTTGTTCAAACTTTAATAAAAACGTTAAACTGAAATACTGCAGTTTTATTAATTTACTAAACAAATGTGAGACGATGACACTAGCTGCCTGTCTCGCTTTCACTGTCATCTACACCTCACAGTTTTTGTCGCCTGTGTTTTACCAGGTGGTCATGAATATCTTTTGTGCTATGAATGGGGATAAACTTAAAATTTTAAAACATGGGGGTCAGGCTGGGGAAGAGAAGGGATGTGGGGTTTGGGCTGTGATAGGCGCGTGGGTGTGCGATGGCCACTGCGCAGCTGCACACATGTGCACCTTAGAGGGAACATTGATGCTAGCGTCCATGATACAAAACCAGAGAGAGATATTGAGAGAGAGCACCCAAACTGCTCCCTAAAACAGGGACGCACAACTCACCCCACCTAACTCCAGGTTGCCTGGCTGCAAGCTGGTAGGCCCAGATCACACATTTCTCTTATAAAACACCTGTCCTGCAAGCAGACACATAACCACCCTTGAAATTTAAAGTGACAGCTTGTAACTTTTGAAGTTTTCAATACTCCACAGTGGGTACTTTGGTTTATAATTTAACCTTGCAGGGACACATGATATTTGAACCGCAAAAGACTCAGCCTAGCAGAGAAACTTCTAAACTAATCACTCCGCTTTCAGACGGCACAAGAGATATGGAGATCTATGCAAGCTAAGAAACAGCTGCATGCCTCATTCTTTGGGATTTGTTTAATGTTTTGGGTCCCATAGACGAGGTCTCCCTTTCATGAACCGTAGTCCTTCTCTTCGTCGGATGAAGTGGGATTTTCTCCCACGAAAGCTCATGCGCTAAATAAATCTGTTTGTCTTTAAAAGTGCCACAGGACTCTGGTTTTTTTTTATATTTTCTAGTCCCCTCTGTCATGTGAACCTCCTGGTCAGCCTCAGTGCCTTCCTCATGTAACCAAGGGCCTCTGTCCACTGATCAGAAGCTTGGTCACGATTCACCTGGAGTTCATACTTGAAAAACTCATTTTATCTAGGTGGAAACCACCCCATTGTTCTGCTAGGCCAGGGGAAGGTTCATTCAATTGATGATGCTCAGTGACTGTCCCATTTAGAGGCGGAAACCCAGACACCGGCCCCCTCTCCCTACCCCAAGAAGTATGATTCCAGAATACACTCAAAAGACAGCCATAAAGGGATAAATATGCAGAGTTCAAACAGCATTTATAAACTGTGTAGAGATAGGTGCTGTAAATCATCACAAACACCAAACCAGTTCTAATAATCTAACAGCTGTTTACTGCAATCCACAGCAATGGTAAAAAAAAAACAACAAAAGACAAGTAAGAAGTAATACTGAATGATACTGAATAAAAAGAAAACTAATTGTATATTAACACCCAGATTCTGAAAGGTATGTTGATTTCAGTCAGAATTAGGTGCCTAAATAGCTTTGAGCTACATCCTTATTCAGGGTTGCATTTACACCTTATGTACCCCTAGGCACAGCTTCCTTAGCCCCCCCCCTTGCCTACTGCTGACAAAGGGGCTGGGTAGGGCAACTCCACTTGGGGTGTATGGGGGGAGAAATGATGGGGCAGACAGCAGGAATATGTTCACCTCTGGGCTCCGGCTTCTGGCTTGGCCAGGAGGTGATGGCTCAGTGCAAAGAGGAGGAGCAAGGAGCGGGACTAGAGTTCCAGTGCTAGTGCAGGGCACCCAAATTGGCTGGGGCTCATGCCCAGGGACCTGTGCAGTTATCTGACAATGTTTAGGCATCCCTCTAGGCATGTACATACTGGGCCTAATTGGAAATCCAGCCCTGCCCCTATTTTAGGGTATCTTGCATCAAAGGGCATTCTCTATGTTAAACTAGGGAAGCAAATGCATTTGTTTTAGAAATACTCTGTTCTTGCATTTACCTTCCATTTCAATTCCTGGTGCCTCTTAACATATCAATAATTCTCAGTAATGGAGAAACTGCACATGGAGGGATACATTCTGTCTCCTAAAGTTGCATTTAGGACCAATGTTTGATGGATCTGCCCATATGGTTCACAGTGCCTTCATTTCCAGGTCTCAAGGCTGGGGATGGAACAAGGGGAGGGGTTGTGGTTGCACCCTTTTATAGATCTAATGGTTAGGACAGTGGTTTTCAACCGTGTTGAAAACGTGGTGTGCCGTGGTAACTGTCCAAGTGTGCTGTGAAATTTTGTACAAAGGTAATGAAAATCAATGTAAAGCAAACATTGTTTCATTTAAAACAAACTATTCTACCTAACCAAAATTACAACACATAAAACCCGTGAAAATTAATCATCAAATTAAAAGTGAGGTATCAGTCTTTCGATTCTAAAATGTGAACCTTCTAAACCCAGATGGCCAAAGAGCAAAATTGAGATGACGTGTATTTTTTTCCCAGTAGATTTGAAACATTAATGCATTTGATCTTTCTTTTGTTTGTTGTATGTACTATGTTGCAAACTTCTCTAGTAAGACCATAACCATAGTAAATGTAAGTAAAAGTGATGTTTATGAGCAATCAATTCAGCTGAAAAAGTGGATGTGCCATGGAATTGTTTGCCTCATTGAAGCGTGCCATGTTACTGAAAAGGTTGGGAACCACTGGGTTAGGCCATGCATGTCCAGGAGAAAGGGAGAGCAACCAACTAGTATAAAATCTCACTGCTTCACAAAATGCTTCTCAGTGCATCTAGTTTCTGAAAAAATGATGTCAAAGTCACCATAACATAGATGAAGACATTTCCAAAATAAGTGGACGTTTGAAGAGACTATGAAGCACATGCAAAAAATGTTACAAGTGTCTGTGAAGATAAACATCAACCCACCTTTTTGAGATTCAATATCCTTTATCAGAAATCTGGACTCTTCAACAATCTTGTCCTCTATGGCCCTCCTCCCCATTCCAAAGTCTCGCAAAGTGGTGAGAGTAAACCTTCGCATCACTTTCCAATTATCGCCGTGAGAAAAAATAACACCTGAAATGAAGGGAGAGCTTCAAGTCAGTAAGAATAATTAAAATAAAGGCTTTTTATAAATAAAACCTTACACCCATGCGTCACAAGAAATCTCTCACCATAACCTTTCAAAAGATCTTCAAATACTGGGATTTTAGGTCTCCCTGCAAATGCATCTGCCTGGTTCACAAGAGCCTCCTTCACCGTCTCATATCCTGAGAGCACCACCATCTTCTGGCATCCCATCTGAATGCTGAAGACTGAGCCATATTTTTTTGACAGCTTAATTGGGAAAGGAAAAAAAAAATCCTTAAAGAAAGAAGTGAATTCACAGCTGGTTCAACACTATTTTGCCATCCTGATTTTCTGGTATTCCAATGTCAAGTTCTTTCATAAGTGCAGAGAAAAAGAACCCATGGTTAGTTATATGGCTAACTTTAGATGTTTTAATGATTAATTATGGGGATAGTCCCAGATCCTCAGAAATATTTATGTGTCTAATTCCCATTGTGTCATAGTGCCTTAGGAAGACTGGATGTCCTGGAATTATCAGGACCATCCCAATATTAGGGATTTTGTCTTATATATGCAGCTATGTTTCCCCCTCTCCCTGAAGAAAAAGTGTCCTGATTTTTCACATTTGCTATCTGGTCATCCTATGGGGCCCAAAGTATTCAATATTCAGAGTGCTAGATAGCTTTTGGACAAATATGATCTTTGTAAGAAATCATACAATCTAAATAATCTGCTCAGATTAGATCTGTCAAATTAAAAACATAAAAGCGATTAATCACGAAATTAAAAAACAATCGAGATTAATTGCAGTTTTTATTGCTCTGTTAAAAATAATAATAGGATACCAATTTTGAGTTATTAGAAATATTATGGGATGTTTTTCTAAGTTTTCAAATATATTGATTTCAGTTACACCGCAGAATACGAAGTATACTGTGCTCGTTTCATATTAGTTATTACAAATATTTGCACTGTAAAAAGGACAAAGAAAAGAAACAATATTTTTAAATTCACCTCCTGCAATACTGGTGTGCAATCTCTTTCTTGCTGAAGTGCAATTTACAAACATAGAATTCTTTTTTTTTTTTTTAACATAAGTATGTTAAAATAAAAGTCAAATTTTGTAACCTACACGTCAAGTCATACAAATGTTTGCATAGAAATATTTATATCTGGCACATTTTGCAACATTGGCTGCAACAGTGTCATGTGAATGTCTAGTCTCACTTTCACGTGACAGTGTAAACAAAAAGTAGCCTTCATTATCTCCCTTAAATGTAAATTTGCGTTCAGCGTGGTCTACGCTTCCACATTGGGTCGACATGAGACATTCTAGTTATATAGCATTGCTTTATCGACTGGAGAGCATCTCCCCTCAATGCTAGCCAGCTCTGTCCCATGGGGTGAGCGGGGCCCAGGGCCAATTGGCCTAGGTGGGGCCCCACCTCCCCCCCCATGCTGGAGGGCAGGCGGGCCGCTCCACTCCCCCCCCCCAGGGAGCCAGCCCAGGCGGGGAGGCTGAGGCTGCCGGCAGGGAGCTGGCTCTAGGCCCGGCCCTGGAAGCGGGGGCCACCGGTGGAGGGAGCCGGCCACAGCCGGGACCCCAGACTGCTGCGGCCGGTGCTCCAGCCGGGGACCCGAGGAGGCTGCCGAGGGCTGGCCCTGTCCGCATGGGGCAGGTCGCAGTAGCCCGGCCCAGAGGCGGGCCCCAGCTACCTGCTCCGCCCCAGGGGCAGGGAGGGCTAGTCTAGAGGCCAGGCTTAGTGCTCCTGGCCTGCGGAGCAGGGAAGAGTGTGGCTGTGGGGAGGCCACGGGGCCCGCGTAACCGTGGGGCCCGGGGAGATTGCCCCGTTCGTGTGTCCCGCCCCCCCAGCCCTGATGTTATCTTCCGCCTTTCAGGGAGCTGGATTAAGTCAGTCAGTGGTAGAATCAATTCCTGCATCAATTCCTGTGGCCGTGGCAGGGCAGATGTACTTTTAGTGATTGGCTGAACAGAAAGTGTGGTCTGAGTGGATTTATATGAGATGAATTGAAAAATACTACTTCTTTCATTTCTCTTTTTACAGTATGATGAATCATGACTTTTTAAAAAAATCTAGTTAATTTGTTTTGTGTTAATCACATGCATTAACTGCAATTAATTGACAACCCTAGTTCAGATGACAAGATTGAAAATATAGGGGCAGATTCTTGTCTGTATCCAACATCCGCAGGATGCTGCTCAGCAGGAAATAGAGAACATAAAGGAAATGGCTGCATCTTCCTGATCTGGGGTCCGGTTGCACACCAGCCTGGAGATAATTTAGAGCACACTGGCTGGTTTGGTCCCCCGGGTTTACCGTATTTATACCAGTTAGAGATTTTAAAGTACAGCAACACTATAGTCTTTCCCGTCCTACTTCTATGCCAGGTGCTACGTGGCATGGCGGCCTGGGAGCCAGGGGTATTAATTCTGTTCCAGATCTAGGGACTAGTCAGTGTTGCCTAATTTTGAGTGTAGAATCCTAACTGTGCTTCTCAAATTACCACTTTCCTTTTGTTTCATTCTTCTTGAGCTTTTTAGCTCAAATCTCCATTGCCATTTGCTGGCTCAAAGAGGCAGGGCGCCTTTTCTTTCAAAGTATTTATTTAGCATTGAAAACACTCCAGCTATTCAGCTGTGAAACCACTTCCCCCACATAAGTATATTTGTTTTTAGCTAAATGGAATTTGATTTATTTGCACTGCAGATTTAATTCAGATGCCTGAACTCCAGTGTCTTTGGGCTGGGCTATTTTATTGTCTGCACTAATCATATAAAGCAACTGAATACAAAAAATTACAGGTATTTAACAACAATCACAGAAGATAGATCATTAAGGAAGCTGACTGATTATAAGCAATAACATAGAGCCAGCTGCACTCATATAAAACCTGTGTGCAACACATCCACACAAGCTCCCCTTCCTTCTGGGTCTTCTAAGCACACAAATCACACACAATCCTTTAGGCGATGTCTAAACTTACTAAAGTTAGTTCGAATTAGTTAATTCGAACTAACTAATTCGAACTAATTTTAGTTAGTTTGAATTAACTTAATTGAAATTAGCAAATTTTAGTTCGAACTAAGCAAGTGCCATGCAATTGCATTAAGGTCTATGTGTCTGTTAGTTCGAACTAAGTGCTTAGTTTGAACTAACATGGCCACATTGGGTGAATTCGAACTAACTAGTTAGTTCGAATTAACCATTAGTTCGAAAAGTATAAGCGAATTTATTAGTTCAAATTAAGGAAGCCCTTAATTCAAACTAATGAAAAACTAGTGTAGCCAAGGCTTAAGTTAGTTCGAATTAAGCTTCCTTAATACAAACTAACTTGCCAGTGTAGACATAGCCCTGCATTTTATTTACAGCATTTCCTCACCACCAACTACCTATAACTCCCATTCAGGCTAGGGCCACACAGCCTGAGCTCCTGCTGAGGGTAGCTGCCAGCAAAGCATTGACCCCCCTGCCCTCACAACTTCCTCCTCTTACTACCACCCTTCCACAAGACTGTATAGGGTTTGGTTGCATGTGCCTCCCAGCTGTACCTTGCTAGCCCCACTCTGGCCAGCTCCCCTCAACTGGCTCTGCTTGCCTCTGACTTGAGGCTGAAGTGGCAGGGGATGCCTTAACCCCTTCCCTTGGTGTGTCGCCAGCACTCTGTCCCACTGTGTAACTCCACAGATGCTGCTGCTGCTCTTACTCCAGTGTTAGGCTGGTGCAGTTGAGAGCAGAATTTGGTAAAAGGGTGCTCTCAGCTCAGGATTCCCAATCATTTTAAATGTTGGAATTCAGTGTGAGTAGAAGGGTTCCAAATGTATTTATGTAGCTGGTGCAGTCTTGAATACCTAGCTGTGCTAAACCTGGTGGGCCCAATTCTGAACTCACTGGAATTACACTAGGGATCTATTTGGTCCAGTGTGCTTGTAAAATTTGCGGTGGCCAAAAGATTCTTTCGGACAAGTATTTCAAGGGTTATTTAATACAACTCTGACTTTTTGGGGAACGATTTTTAGGGAAGGCATCCCCGTTTGTGGGTACCATCTTGCACCTGTTACAGTACTGAAACATTTACCATGTCCCCAAAATTGCATAGTTAAATGTCTAATTTCTATTTGCACTCAGAATTCACCGTGGGTAGAATTATTTGTTGATAAAAACTTGTGCCCCCACAGCAGAATCTGTATTCAAATCCAGCTGAAAATCAGATCTTTGCGTCAGGTTCTTGAATATATTAGAATGACTAAGTAGCTCTGTCAAATGTGGCAAGGATAAGGATTTGAACATTTATATACTATGTTGGGCTCATGGATGTGACTGATGTTACAGATTCACAGCACTCCAAAATAAATGAACATACTACGGGTGATATCCTGGTCCTATTGAAGCCAATGTAAGTTTTGCTATTGCCTTTAGTTGGGCTGAGTTTTCACACCAGGCTTTTATCTCTAAGCTCTCTCTCTCACGCAACCTACACTAGATAATGTTTCCATGGAGGAAGGCAAAATGATCCTCTGTTTATAGAAGGGACAATATTTTCTTTTCTGAAACAGTATTCTCAAATCCAACTGTCATTCAATCTGAAGATGCCAAACATACATAAGAGACATGGAACTGTCAACCCTGTTTAGGGTGGAAAACACTTTAAGGCAGCACCCTGAGCACTTCTTGTTCCAGCACATCTGACAGGAAGCGTCCCTGAGGGAATAACAGGGCTAGTTCAGATGAGACTGCTGAGGTGAACCACCCCCCAGAAACTGAAATACTAACCTGAGGTGTGTTGCTTATGTTTGCTTGGTGCCTAAGAAATCTGCCCTGATTGCTTGGAATCATATTGTATCCCTGGATGTATGGCAGGTTAATATTTAGGAACACAGACTGCGAGGATGGGGCCTATCCATCCTCCCAGCACCCCTGAACCCAGAATGGTGCAGGGAAGATCCCCTACTTTAGGGGTACTAGATAGAGTGACCATATTTCCCTATGCAGCGTGCAGGGCACCAGGTAAAATTACTCGTGTGTTTGCGGGAGGGGCAAGCAGAATTTGCTAGGGGACACACACACAGGAGGAGGTGACACACACACACATCCCTACCCCTTTCTCTCGCATGGGGGTAACTGATCAACCAGCCCCCCCCCCCGTTGGAACGCTGTGTCCTCCATGCCCAGCTGAGCCCCAGGGATGGGCCTGCCTCTCCAGTACCTGATGCTGGGTCTTGCTGCCCGCCTGTGATCACAGGCTGCTGCAGCATCCAGCCCGTGCCGGCTGGAGAAGGGCTTGAGCATGGGACCTTGCCGGCCAAGCCAGGATTGGCCTCACATGGCAGGTTGATGGGGGGACGGGGACGGGCCTACACTGACAGACTGGCAGGGTGCTGTGGCCTTGTTTCCCCCCCCGCCCCTGCCACTTAACTCCTACACTCACTGCTGGTGGATGGGTGGCTGGTAAGCAGGGATCTGGCCAACACAACCCCATATGGTGCCGTCACCACCCCCTCGTTTAGGTTCGTTGCCTGGAGTGCGCAGCACCAATAACCGCACCAGGGCGGAGAAGCACACTAAGATTTATTTGAGATCTCAAGCAGGCACACGGAAACAGGCATGTCTCAAATCATGCGCACCCCACCCCCGTTGCAGTGACCCTTATGTAGCTTACTTCAGTACTTTTCCCTTGCTGTGTGTGAAAATATCCCACCCTCCTCCTCTTTCTCTGGGTTAGAAGCAAGCTTTCAAGGCTATGTTATCTGCTTATGTTTCCTGGAACCGGGGGACCTCCTTATATGGTGCTATTGTCTCCTGGCTGCTGCTGAGTCTGGCGCAAGGGCCTTCATCGGCACTCATGGCCTTCCACCCCCTCCATTCCAGCCTTGTATGCACAGACCGAACCTTCCTCTGAATTGAATTCATTGTGGTCACAGGAGTATGAGAGGACTCAGCTTTCTAGAATCTGAGCCCTCCCAAAAGGGGGACTTGTTGGTGACCCTGGCTGCATTTGGGGGTGCACACTGGGTAACTCGAGGGGGTGGATGGCCATGAGTGCCAATGAAGGCCCTTGCTCCAGACTCAGCGGCAGCCAGAAGACAATAGCACCATATAAGGAGGTCCCCCGGTTCCAGGAAACATAAGCAGATAACATAACATAGCATTGAAAACTTGCTTCTAACCCAGAGAAAGAGGAGGAGGGTGGGATATTTTCACACACAGCAAGGGAAAAGTACTGAAGTAAGCTATCATCCCATTGCTATCATCCCATTATTTGCTCTATATATATATTACAGGCCTCCACCACCCTGTGTCAGGGTTGTGTCTCATTGTTTCCTTCTACAGACGGGTAGTCCAACGCACACAGAAAGTGGCCCGCTAAAGGCTGCTATTCAGCCTCCTACGTGCAGCAGCAGCCCCAGTGCCTCCCTCCCCCGAGCTGGAGCCAAGGAGCAGCCTTTCCCTTCCAGCTTTCCCTCCCCCCCATTGTAGCTCCATGCACTGCCCTGCACTGCACAGACAGGATGCAGGCGCAGAGGTGGGTGTGGGAGATCAGCCTCTTCTGGCTGGGAGTGGACGCTCCTGCAGCTGCGCTGTACAGCCAATGAAACTCGCCTCTCCTTGAGAGGCTAACTCTCCTGCTTCCACCCCAGGCCTCCCGCCCCCTCGCATGCTGCTCAGACTCAGCAGGAACACAGGCCAGCCCAGCACCCCTCGGGGACTGCATGGTGCAGCAGGCCCAGCCAGCTGGCACTCTGCTCTGTGCAGGGTGTTAACTGCCTGTGAGATCCTGGCTGAGGGAAACAGCCTCCCTTCTCCACCCAGGCTGGCTGCTGGGGATAGGGGCCAGGTGAACAAGAGCTTCCATGTCCCTCCTTTTCTCCCCACTCCCCTTTCCAAACCAGTTCATTTGGATCCCCGTCCAGTAGCCAGTCTAGGACAGGGATGGGAAGCCACTCCCCCTAGCCAGCCAAGCCCCTGCAGGAAGGACCAGGATTTAAAGTGGATCTCCGTCCACTTGCCTTACTGCCAAGAAGAGTAGCTGAATGGGCAGTTGGGCACAGTGGGAAAAGGACAGAGCCACCCCCCTCCACCCCTGTAAGTGGGGCAAGAAGGGGGGGCAAGAAGGAGGGCAGGGGGGCAAGAAGGGGGGCAAGAAGGGGGTAAGAAGAGCATAGCAGCCATGGGCAAGGGAGGACACTTGAGTCAAGAAATCAGTTACGTGTCCTCCCACCCTTTCTCTGAAACTCCTCACCCCTCTAGCACCCACTGACAAAAATGAATCTTGGTATTTCCCTTCTCCTCCCCCTCCTCACATCCTGTGCCAGCCAGCCAGGCATAGCAGCAGAACCAGCCTCAATCCAAAACTTGCTCAGCGGCTCCCCCCGAGTGAGTTAACAATTGTAATGTGGCCTCTCCCGCTAAAAGGTTGGACACCTCTGTTATACATGCTCATCTGTTTGTATCAGTCTGTTGTCTCTTGTCACATGCTTAGATTGTAAACTCTTTGGGACAGGGATCCTCCATTTGTACAGCACCTAGCGTAATGGGATCTTGGTATACAACTACTTCTCACAGGTACTATGCTGATACAACTAATAAATAATAATAAAACTGGTTGCCTGCACTGGGAAGCAAAGAAAGCTCATGAGAGGAAGAGCAAGCAGCTGGATTCTGTCAGTTCAGTGGCTTTAAAGTCCTAAAGTAACACTGCCTTAAAAATGTCAGCAGATTCTGGTTGGGGTCTCTGCATGCACAGAAGAGACCATACCCTTAAGAGCCCTTCATTCTTAATGCTGAAAATTATTTACATCAGAAATCCAGAGGCATGTGACTGAGTACACAGGAGGAATTATTTATTATAAAGTAATGAATCTTGCAGCTTTTTTAATTTCCTTCATGGATCATTATTTTGGGCCATCAGGCTTGTGGCAGGTAGAGGGGACTGAAGATCCCCTCTGATCTTCGGGATAATGTGGTTTGGTGATCAATGCAATAATACAACCCCCCAAAAGATTTACCTCTAGCATAGTCCAGTAAGGCCTCTTCAGATCCATTATATGGAGATTTCCAATGATGGGTAAAGGTGTTGGTCCTGGGGGGAAATCCTCTCTGAAACGCCGATTCCAGAAATTCTTAGTTTTCACAATAAATATAACAGTCAGGACAAAAAGTAAAAATATAGAAATGGGATCTGTCCATTCCATTTCCTTTCAATAAGCAATTTGCTGCCTAGGAAATGCACAAATGTAATAAAAATATGATCAGTATTTGTCAGCAGATATTAATAGCATGAAGTACTCATACCAGTCATTCCAGCTACTGAATAGACCTTACTTGTAACACAGTAGTTAAACTCTTCTGTGACTGCAAAATAATTTATTCTCCTCCCCCATTATTTACTAATCCCCATTCAGTGATTAAATGACGCTTGCAATACACAATGAATAGGGCGGTGTCAAAGTTTGCAAAATCAAGGCTTGTGAAACAGGGTGATAGAGAAGTCTGTGGATCTCTTATTGTGCTGACAGTTCAGCAGCCCAGTTAAGCAAGAAAATCATTTCGGTTAGTGACATACAAGAACAGAGTGAAATTCCAAATGATGCAAAAGTTAACAAGTACTTTTCTTGTATAAAGATTGATCCTTGAAGCCAGGGTGTTAGTCACAGCCTAGTACCAAAACTGGATAAATAGTGCTCTGTGGGTGGTATTTTTCCAAAGTGCCTCATCTTGGTCTAACTCTACTCCTTTAGCACCTCACGGGATCAAGTCCTTTGTGTTTGCAGACTCAAGACAGGTGAGGATCTTGTCCATTACTACTACCCGTAGTGTTACCTTTTTCTGTTGAACCATGATGTAATAGGACAACAGACCGCATCATCTATTGGGGCAGTGACTGCAGAGTCCCTCTTTTTGCTAAAAGTGATGGAGAAAGGAAGCACATATTTGGTTAAATTTGACCCCTACCTTACCAGAGCGAGTGAGAGGGAATGAAAGTAGCTCAGAGAAAGTGATACTGGAATGAATTCAGGTGGGCAGGCACAGTTTGGTAACACTTAGTGTGTTATTTTCAGAGATTTCGAGCACAGAAATGCCAGTTTAAATCAATGGGTGCATCGAGGAACTGAAATATTCTGTATGTGTGACGGACGTTGACACTATTGTTATTAACCCGTTGGCTCATTATTACACACTGTGTTATCCCTCAGTTCAACAGCTGGCCAGAACAGACCTCTGCAACCTCCAGAAGACAGGAAAGGAAAGCTGTGCAAAGGAAGCACACAGAGATCTGATATATATTTGCAGGAGGCCTACTAAGGCATAAGGGCACCAGAAAGTGAGAAAGCCTCTATCTTACTTTGGCAGTGGGCCTGCAAAGCGCAGTCCCTGTAGTTTTAAGACTCCTTTATAATACAGAGAGTGGGAGACAGCTTGGAATTGAAAAACTCACCCAAAATGTTCAGAGCTGCTATTCTATCCACGTCAGCAACAGAGCGGTGCAAGTCTTGTATTATTTCTAGCACTAGGAAAATGGCAAGAACTAGACTCCAAAGACACATGGTTTTGTTACAGTTTGGAAGATCCGTTGCCACCCACTGAAAGGGACAATTGTTATGATACAGAGTTGGAGTAGATTATTTTTCAAATAGGCAAAATCCTACTCATTCAGGAAGATCAAACTGTCGCCAGTATTTTTACTGAAAAATCTTCCTGCAGATTTGAGGCCTATGGTACATAAACACGGATTAAGGTAAACATTTAAACCATAGTTATTGTGTGTGGAGTGCAGATTGCCAGAAATGCACAAGACCTGAACAAGTCCATTCCACCCTCAATCAGCTAGGGTAGCAGAGTGCTTAAGTAGGTTACCCATCTATGCTGGTGTCTTTTGAGCCTTCTTCTGGCTTTAAAAATCTATGAATCTAAAATATCCAAGTAGCTGAATCTACTATATCTGGATCTAATATTAGAATCTAATATGTCTAGATATAGATATATAGAATCTAATATATCTAATATGTAATCTATGTAATATATCTGGATCTAGATAGCTATATATCTAATATTAGAATTTAAAATAGCTAATATATCCAAGTAACTGAATCTAATATATCTGAATGTAATACAGACAAGTTAGTGTATTGAATCTATTTGGCTATAATATATCCAAGTAACCGTTTATGGGTTCTCAATTCAACAAATCAAAAACTGGAAATAATGTAAGTCTAGCATTTTGTTATATAAATTCTGCTGTAACCAACATTTCCATCCTGCTCCCTTGTATTAAAAGATACAGGAGGGAGAATCGACAGGGCAAAGTAGGGCACTGGGCCCGATATCTTAGGTGCCTGTACACAAATGCGAGGAGCCTGGGAAACAAGCAGGAAGAATTGGTAGTACTGGCACAGACAAGGAACTATGATATAATTGGAATAACAGAAACGTGGTGGGATAACTTGCATGACTGGAGCACTGCCATGGATGGATATAAATTGTTCAGGAAGGACAGGCAGGGAAAAAGGGGGGGAGGAGTAGCGTTATATGTAAAAGAGCTGTACGACTGCTCGGAGCTCCACTATGAAAGTGGAAACAAGATGGTTGAAAGCTTGTGGGTTAAGTTTAGGGGAGAATGCAACAAGGGGGATGTTGTGGTGGGTGTCTGCTACAGACCGCCAGACCAGAAAGAGGAGGTGGATGAGGCGTTCTATGGACAACTAACAGAAGTTTCCAGATCGTCGCAGGCCCTGGTTCTTATGGGGGACTTCAATTATCCTGATGTCTGCTGGGAAGATAATACAGCAGTGCACAGGCAATCCAGGAAGTTTTTGGAGAATATTGAGGACAACTTCCTAGTACAAATGCTGGAGGAACCAACTAGGGGCCTTGCACCTCTAGACCTATTGCTCACAAACAGAGAAGAATTGATCGGGGAAGTAGAAGTAAATGGCAACCTGGGCAGCAGCGACCATGAGATGGTAGAGTTCAGGATCCTGATCAATGGAAGGAAGGAAAGAAAGAAGCAGAACACACACCCTGGACTTCAGAAAAGCAGATTTTGGCTCCCTTAGGGAGCTGATGGGCAGGGTCCCATGGGAAGCTGATCTGAAGGGGAAAGGTGTCCAAGACAGCTGGCTGTATTTTAAAGAAACCCTGTTAAAGGCACAGGAAGATAACATTCCGATGTGCAGAAAGAACAGCAAATGTGGACGGCGACCAGCGTGGCTTAGCAGGGAACTCTGCGGGGAGCTGAAACATAAAAGGGAAGCTTACAAGAAGTGGAAGCTTGGACAGATGACAAGGGAGGCGTATAAAGATATTGCTCGGGACTGCAGGGATCAAATCAGAAAGGCCAAAGGACAATTGGAGTTGCAGCTAGCAAGAGATGTGAAGGATAACAGAAAGGGATTCTATAAGTATATCAGCAACAAGAAAAGGATCAGAGGTGGTGTAGGTCCCTTACTGAATGGGGCAGGCATCCTCGTGGAGGATGATGCGGAAAAGGCTGAAGTACTCAATGCTTTTTTTACTTCAGTCTTCACAGGGCGGGCCAGCTCCCAGGCTACTACACGGGGTAACGCGGACTGGAGAGAAGAGTGGCCCTCGGTGATGGAAAGTCAGGTTAGGGAACACTTAATGAAATTGGAAGTGCACAAGTCCATGGGGCCGGATGAACTGCATCCGAGGGTGCTGAGGGAGTTGGGGGAAGTGATTGCAGAGCCGCTGGCCATTATCTTTGAGAACTCGTGGCGAACGGGGGTGGTCCCGGAGGATTGGAAAAAGGCAAATATAGTACCTATCTTTAAGAAAGGGAAAAAGGAGGATCCGGGGAACTACAGACCGGTCAGCCTCACCTCAATCCCTGGGAAAATCATGGAGCAGGTCCTCAAGGAATCCATCCTGAAACACTTGGAGGAAAATAGAGTGATCAGGAACAGTCAACATGGATTCACCAAGGGCAAATCGTGCCTGACCAACCTGATTTCCTTCTATGATGAGATGACTGGATTTGTGGATGCGGGAAGAGCCTTTGACGTGATATACCTTGACTTTAGCAAGGCTTTTGATACGGTTTCCCACAACATTCTCGTTGGCAAGTTAAGGAAGTATGGGTTGGATGAGTGGACCGTAAGGTGGATCGAAAACTGGTTAGATCAACGGGCTCAGCGGGTAGGAATCAATGGCTCGATGTCTGGTTGGCAACCGGTAACGAGTGGAGTGCCCCAGGGGTCGGTCCTGGGGCCGGTTCTATTCAACATCTTCATTAATGATCTTGATGATGGAATAGACTGCGTGCTTAGTAAGTTTGCGGATGACACCAAGTTGGGGGGAATGGTAGATACTCTGGAGGGCAGGGACAGGATCCAGAGAGACTTGGACAAATTGGAACAGTGGGCCGAAAGAAACCTCATGAGGTTCAACAAAGACAAGTGCAAAGTCCTGCACTTAGGACGGAAAAATCCCATGCACTGCTACAGGCTGGGGACCGATCAGCTAAGTAGCAGCGCTGTAGAAAAGGACCTGGGAGTTATGGTGGACGGGAAGATGAATATGAGCCAACAGTGTGCCCTTGTTGCCAAAAAGGCCAATGGCATATTAGGCTGCATCAGTAGGAGTATTGCCAGCAGATCGAGGGATGTGATAATTCCCCTCTATTCGACACTGGTCAGGCCGCATCTGGAGTACTGTGTCCAGTTTTGGGCTCCCCACTACAGAAAGGATGTGGACAAATTAGAAAGAGTCCAGCGGAGGGCAACAAAAATGATTAGGGGGCTGGGGCACATGACTTATGAGGAGAGACTGAAGGAACTAGGCTTATTTAGTCTACAGAAGAGAAGACTGAGGGGAGATTTGATAGCAACCTTCAACTACTTGAAGGGTTGCTCCAAAGAGGAGGGAGCTAGGCTGTTCTCGAGGGTAACAGAGGACAGAACAAGGAGCAATGGTTTCAAATTACAGCTGGGGAGGTCAAGGTTGGATATTAGGAAAAACTTTCTCACGAGGAGGGTGGTGAAGCATTGGAATGGGCTATCTAGGGAGGTGGTAGAATCTTCATCTTTGGAGATTTTTAAGGCTCGGTTAGACAAAACTCTGGCTGGGATAATTTAGGGGGAGTGGTCCTGCTTTTTAGCAGGGGGTTGGACTAGATGACCTCGTGAGGTCCCTTCCAACCCTATTATTCTATGATTCTATGATTCTATAAAAGCCAGCTAGTATCCTGATGAGCCATTAAGGATATAAAGAATACAACCATTGTGTCCTTAATGGCTCATAAATTTACTCCCTGGGACCATATCACGTGGCAGATTCCTTAACATCAAGGAGACAATGGTTGTTCACACCCTCCCGTCTCAGGCATTTGTCCAGAATGACACAAGTTAAAGTATAGATATAACATCAAATTCTTCACTTCTAATCAAAATTGAATTCCTAGCCATAAACTATATAATCATTCCCAGCAAATTACTGCCTTTCTATTGATACCAAACATGACATAGTTCCTATGGATTATAGCATTTATGAGATATCCATAGAAAATAATATCATAAATGCTTCCCTAAATCCAGACAACATCACACACAGGGCTCTGCCTTGCCAGGGTCCCTGTACCCCTTTGCCCCATTGTACACAGGGGGTGCCCCCCCCGCCACCATGGACCTGCCCAAGGTCCCCCTAGCACCACAAAGTCGACCTAGAGCATCTAGTGTGGACGCTCTAGGTCGACTTTGTAAGTTCCTCTTTAAGTCGACTTTAATTTTAAGTGTAGACACACTAAGTCAACTTAGTTAAAGTCGACTTAAAAGTGCAAGTGTAGACATAGCAATAGACTTTAAGGTCAGAAGGGACCAGTACAATCACCTAGTCTGACCTCCTGCAAATGCAGGCCTGAAGACCTCACCCACCCACTCCAGCAATAGGACACCAACCTATGACTGAGTTATTTACCTCCTTAAATCATGATTTAAGGACTTTAAGATACAGAGAATTCACTGGTAGTGAACCATGCCCTGTGCTACAGAGGAAGGCGAAAACCCCCCAGAGCCCAGGCCAATCAGCTCTGGGGGAAAATTCCTTCCCAACCCCAAATATGGCAATCATTTAAACCCTGAGCACGTGGGCAAGTCTCAACAGCCAGTTACCCAAGAAACAATTCTCTGTAATAACTCAGAACCCACCCCATGTACTCTCCCCTCTTAGGCCACTTGTAAATCCACCACACATAGCCAAATATCAGTCAATTTCCAAAATAGGCTAATCATACCATGCCCTCCATAAATTTATCAAGCTCAGATTTGAAAGCAGTTATGGTTTTTGCCCCCCATCTACCCTTGGAAGGCTATTCCAGATTCTCTCATGCTCAGATCAGGCCCTGGGCTGCAGTCTGGTGTGTATCAACCATGATCAGCCCAGCATATATGTCCAAACCCTCTAAATAGCTTCCTCCAAGCAAAGTAATATTTACAACAAACACATTTCAGAGAAAAGGCAGACTACACACACAGCTGCCTCACCAGATTTTAACCATCTTCCACACGGGGTCCTATAAAACTAACGTTCTCTAGACCCTCTCTCTGTTTCAGCCTCCCTCTCTGTCTCAGCCTTCCTCCCTGTCAGAGCTCCATGACATTCTCTGGACAGCCCCAGAGACTCACTCCCTTCACAGGGCCCAAGACACAATGAGTGTGCTTAGGCTACACTTGAGAGGTTTGACTGCAGCTCCTGTAGACATGCTCGGTCTAGCTAAATCAAAGCTAGTTTGACTAACAATAGCAGGGGAGGCTCAGCAGCTGGCAGGACAGCACAGGCTAGCCTCTTGACTATAGCTGCGCCTAGGACCACTTACCGGAACAGCTAACGTGGTTCACTGCCCCTGCTGATGTGGCTACACTGCTATGTTCCTCAAGCTAGCCGGAGTAAGGATCCCTGAGATACGCCTACATGTGTGCCATCACACCCTTTAACTGCAGTCTAGACACACCCTCATTATTTGCAGCCCTGTAACCTGGGAACTCTAGTTCTTAGAAAACAATATTTACTGCTCAAAGGCAAATGAGACAGGATTCTTGAAGCTTACACTTGACCCATTACCTTTCAAATGTAGGCCTAGATGCTTCCGTCTTAGAAGCCACTGTGTTGCTTCCCTGTTTGCTCTTCCCACACCCACTAGTCTCTTAATAACTAGATTACACCTATATTCATAGATTAATACATAGCAGTTTCATGCTTGTCACACTCATCACTTCACACCAACTAATGAACAAACAATTTGTGGCACGTTCTCTTTTCTTAACAAAATCCATGGGCATGTTCCAAATATCAAAGAACTTGAACTCAGGCATTGGCCCTACAATAGATCAACACATTTAGCAACATTGCACTGGAAAAACATAATGCTTATGTTCGCATCCTCCCTTTGGGTATTTCAGTACTCATCTGGTGTAACTATATACCCAAAGAGAGATTGAAGATAAAATATTCTGGGTATAAATCACCAGAGTAGGTCCCAGGTGCTGCAAAGATCTCTCTTCTGAGATGGGAAAGCAATGAATTGTTTCAGTGGTGAATTCTCATGGTCCCACAATGTATTACATGTTGGAAGTCTGTGCTGTATCATGTGATTTAGGGCCCAATCTCTCAATTATTTTCTATTGATCATAGTGCTTTCACTATGAGTGGTTCTGCATATAGTCATAAGCCCCCCCACCTCATTACTCTCTTTTTTTGGGTGGGAGGGGGAAGTGGAGAGAAGTTTATAATGACAAGAAACTGCACAGGGTCCACTCACTGCAGTGGCTCCTCATCCTGGCCTCTGTGAGGACTAACTCTTCTCAGGTCCAATGCCACCCTCTGATGCTCACCCATGACCTTCAGCCAGTAGCTCACCTGAGTCTGGTGACCAGTTATTTTCTCTTTGTGACTTGGCCCTCTTCTCTGGTCATTATGTATTCTCCTCTGCCCTGGGATAGAAAAGTCTTTCCTAACAAATGGGCTCAAGTTGTCTCCCCCCTCACTGCCTAGTTGGTGCCCCTTTCCCACTGGCTGCAGGGGAACAAGGAACCCCCTCTGCTCCTGATTTCTGTTCACAGACCCACTAATCCGCATCCAAGGTCTGCCCCCTCCTGAATATTGCTGCCTTTCCCTCAGCATTTCCTTATCTTCTGGCTCTCCCCTCTTCTCTGGGTTTACAAGCCACACAACTCCCTTCTGACAGACAATAACTCTGAGCTACCTTAATTCTGTAGCCTCCATACACATCCCCTTCCCTCTCCTCCTCCAGGAGTGATTGTAACCTACTCCCTCCCAACCCCTCTATTAACAATTTCCTGCTTTCATGAACCCAGCCCAGCTCACCCTTCCTGTGCTGGGTGCCCCTGTTTGGTCAGGCGATTACTTAAACCACCTGATTCCCTTCAACTTTGGTGGTTAATTGGCCCCCTTCTTAGCTTACATGAACCCTTTCAGGGCATGTGTGGGGTGAATGCCCTATCATAAATCTACAACAATAAATGATAAGAAAAGATGCAAAGGGAAGATAGAAAGCTTGAATTAATGCAACTAAAGAAGCCTAGGGATATAGCTCAAGGATTGTGGTAAGATCATGCCTGGTGAACAAGCATGGCACCAGAAATTGATTAACTAAAATGGATGTGCTTGAAATTTGGCCTAAATGCTAAACAAAATACTGAGAAGATGAGCTGTTCCACACACCACTCCCTTTTGGAGTTCTTAGAAAAAGAAGTTGGGGGAAAATAAATATGGGCAGAGGAGTCTGCTGGTTGATGGAAAGATGAGAAGGATAAGGAATGAGTGCCCACACTCCCATCACCTGGGACTCCAGCATCTAGCCTGATGCCATTATGCCTTCCTCACCCTAATCCTGAGAGATGTACTGGCCAGACAAAGGCAGAGAGAGGGATCCAAATGATACCTCAATTAGGTCTGGCTAAACACCACCAGAGCTCTGAGACTTTATTTCCTCAGGGGCCAAAGTGTCCTGTGTCTTCCCAACACAATTTTTGCCCCTTTCTCTCTACCTCTTCTATTTCTTATATTTAAGTCAGCCAAAACTCTGTATTTTATCATACAGCTGGAAGCCTGTGACCAGAAAGAGGCAGCTCTAAGCAATGCCCTAAAGCCGTGTTTCCCAACCTTTTTGTCTTGAGGGCCACAGATATCATTTTTAGAACCCTGAAGGGACACCAGTCTCCACCAGCAGGCCCCCCTCCATTCCACCCCACTGCAGCCAGGCAGAAGGAGTTCAGTGACTGACAATATAAAAACACTCCCCAAATAGAGTTCTTTGAATATGAAATGAGGAGGGAGAGGCAACCATTGGGTACTTTCAATCCTTTTTTATTGATGGTACACTTAAAACAATTCGTCCTCCCTTATTCTTTTTAAGACTCTAAGACAAAAAATAAACAAACCAAAAAACACACCACACAGTAGAAATGTGATTACTATCCTCAAACCTAATCCTACAATTAAACCTCTGATTAAGATTGGACTGTGGGTTGTACTATTGAGCATAGCTGTTAACTGTCAGGTGTTATACTTACAAAACCATGGTCTTATTCGACTCAAATTCTACTGATTCAGATCTTTGGTGCACCAGTCTTCCTTGTCCTGAATGGGACGTTTTGTTCTCGGCCAGCAAGCTTTCCAGTGATATGGATTCACCACTGGGGAGGGAACCTTCCGATGATCAGTCATCAGTTCGGCTTACAGATCTGTGCCTCCGAAGACCTCCAGATTTCTGGAAGCTTCACTGTGTTTTTATTATGTTCCACAACCCCACAACGGTTACTGTAGCCTTCACCATATTGCGTCATCATTTCGTTGGCTCTTCTGACGGGTGCCACTTGTCATAAGCCAATCAGAGTTTGATACCAGGCAGACCTGGCTTTGCAATGTTGTCCCCCTTTCCAAAAAGAGTTACTTTTCGCAAAAGGGTGCGCCTGCAAAGCAAGTTGCATGCTCTCAGCTGCCTCCGCTAAACTGTTTTGCAGAGTCATATGACAGTCTGCTGTCCACAGAGGAAACAGAAATACATTCAGTTTTCACCAACATCCCCCTGTGGCAATGAGGACAACAGTTAACTTTTCTAGAAATTTTACATTAATAATCAAGCTTTCAATATATTCTCACATGACAGAGCATTTGTTCTATGTAACATATAAAACTTGCATTTAATCCAACAAGCTAAAAAACAAACAAAAGAAATCATTAACCCTTTGTAGCAAAGTCCGTTCTACGGGGCGGCTCCGGCTCCGGCTCCTGCGCCGGGCTGGACAACAACGCGTAGTCCGTCGCCCTCAGGCAGGGCAAGGTGAAGCCACAGTGGTCGGTGGCCGCCCAGCCCTCAGGCAGGGCGAGGCGCAGGCAGAGTCAATTGCCCCCAGGCGGGGTGGGGCAGGAACAGAGTCAATGGCCCCCAGGTGCGGCGGGGCAGGCACAGAGTCAATGGCCCCCAGGCAGGGTGGGGCAGGCACAGAAACCACAAACTTCTGGACAGGGTTTGCAGGAATTTGAAAGCTCCAGGTGGTTAGGGACAAAGGGGTAAGGAGGTGGACTCAGGCCCACCCACTCCACTGCATCCCAGCCCAGGGCCCTATCCAGCGACAGAGAGGTCTGCCACTGGAGTCAGCGGAGTACAATCAAACCCTGCTGCCCACGGCTCGGCTATGCCGTAACCCGCTTCCCCTGGGCTGCTTTCTCCTTACCCCAGCCCACATACCTCATTGCCTCATCCTCGGGGTAGAGGTCAGGGTACGTCCCCAGAGGCAGGCCAGTCAGGCCTTCTGCATCAGCTGGCGGCAAGTCCGGCAACTCCTCCGCCAAGGGCAGCTCTTCTAAGTCATAGGGGCTGTTCTGGCCTGGCTCCCCTCCCCGGTACTCTGGGGGTTCTGCTAAGGGTAGTTCTTCCAGGTCCTCCCCTGGGGGATAGTACAGCAGGGTTTCTCCCTGCTGGTTGCCCTGGGGTTCTGTGGTTTCACCTGGAGGGCAGGTAGGGTCTTCCCAGGGGGGTTGCTCTAGGGGCCAGTCCCTCCATCGCTGGGGAGGCTCTGGTGGCAGCTCAGTCCATCTCCTAGGAGTTTCCCCCTCTGGAGCTTTGGTCCATCTCTTTATATGGCCCCCTTGACTCCACCTCTGGAGTTCCTAGGTCTACCCCGTGCAGGGTTGTCCTCTGGCCAGCAGGGGGAGGGTAGGAGTCCTCCTGGGCCCTGCTCCCAGGCCCGCTGCTTTACCCTGCTACACCCTTGAATTACAATTAATACTACAATAGGATTTATAAAAAGATTTAAAATTCCATTAGCTGTTGGTGACCATCCCAGGAAAATATCATACCAATGATGTCCAGCAGCTGACTCTAATTCAGCTGTCAACTTCAAGAGTTCTCCCTTTTGATGTATTATATGTAGACTGGCTCGTTGCTCACATTGCAGAACTGACCTGTAAGAAGCAATCATCTGTTCCAGAAGTTTGATGTTATCTCCAATAGCTTCTCAACGAGGTCCAAGGGCAACAGTCCAATTTGGGGCATAAATTTGTGCCAAAAAGTGTCTATGATCATGTTGGGGTGCAGCAAATGTCAAATTGCATGTCTCAACTGCTGATGCATTACAACGACATTCTCTCACAGGTGCTACAGATATATGTCCATCATTCCAGATAGCTGGACAGAGAGAGACTACACATAGACAATCCACATCATTAGAGAAAGTGACAAGTGTTTGATTAAACTGAGCAACTAACACACACTCCTTTACAATATTGTTTGATAACCGACAAAGATCCATTAAAGTATAGATAAAGGGACACATCCATTTCGTTAGCCCCCACTGCTGGCAACCACGATGATCTAAAAGAGCACCCTCAGATGTAATCCACTTTGCAGGGGATCTTGGTTGCCATATCTGATTATTGAGGATAATAAGAAGAGGGGTATACTTGTACAGAGGAATAATTGGGATGTTCTTTGGTACAGAATGCAACCAAAGATATCCTCTAAATGGTTGAATAATACCATGATGGACAACTTGTACAAACATAGGGTTACAGGATGGGCACCAGGAAGGGAAGTTGTGACCAATTACTGCAAAATCCCCTGACTGTACCCATAGCATCTGTTGTTCATATTGATTCAGAGCAAAAGTCTGCATTGTAATGCAGGAAAAGGCTAACGCTGTCTCTATAGTTAAGTTTTTTCATTCCTTCCAAATTTCTGTGGATATGAAGTGTAATTGCGAAAGTGGTTGTACAGCCACATTAATGGTTTGAACCCTTGCTTCCTGATACTCAACAGTAGAGGCTGTTGAACCTTTTATGGCTTGACTTGTAAGTTGCCCTACCTGAGCCAACTTATTCTGCAACACTTCTAAATCAGCCGAATTTAAAAGGGCCCCTGCAGATCCTGCCATGCCTAGTATAGTAGAAACACCTCTTTTTGTATGGGGCCATGGTTCTGGTCCTATAAGTTCCCATCCCCTAAATACTGGTAATGCCCAAGGGGTATACTTTGGATAGAGATGACTAATATTTACTTCCCAGTGTAAATTGGCTTGGCGTTCCAAAATAATCGATGGGTTCACCATAAATGTAGCAGGGACTCGATTTCTTAACAATGTGGGTATATGTTGGGGTTTAGTAGGGTCAATAGAAATGGTAAAGGACAATGAACCTCCTCTGCAAAGCTCATTCTTTACTCCTAAGGGAGGGGGAGGGATCAATATTGTTATGGATGCGACTAGGGGACCCCTCACCCAAGAGGGAGTTGCTCCGTGGCTTGATTACCTCGCGGCTTAAAGAAGGACCCATCTCCTGTTATAAGGAAATTGATTAGAGTTTATTTAGCATCTGCAGATGGGTGACTCCAGTACCACGCAGGGTAGGAGCACACCCACAGCTTGTGTTTGCACATTTTATTGTTGATTAACCCCCTCAAAGACTGCCCAGGTACACCCCTTGATTATGACATTGTCCAATTAACGATAGGGCGAATTCGTAGGTTTTGAGCTGCGCCTGGCCTGGCCTTTACCCTTCTTGGTCTGGTCCTCATCATTTGTGTTTATCTTTACTTTTTCCTGCAGCAGGATGTCTGTTTCATTCTTTATGGTCCTGTCCTCATCATATATGTTTTCTTTACCTTATCACTAATAGATTTATGGTTTCCAGGGGTCTTTGTTTCCTTTCAAAGCAAGATGTTTGCATCTCTTAAAGCTTCTCGGACCCCAGATGGGTACGGGGTTATAAGTTTACCTTCCCACGGCCTAAGGCTTCAATACTGTTGCTCACTTATGCTAAGATAAACTATTATCTATTCATGCTAACATAGAATGTCTAGGTATCTTAAAATGGCTAAGTATCACAATTTTATAACAATATATGCATACCAGAATTGTTCCAAGCAGTGTCATTCCCACATGCAGTGTTCCAAGTGCTGGGGGGTAATGGATGCCTATAAGGAAAACAATCATCACATCCTATAATATGATAGATTATAGCAGATAAGTGGGGTGTGAGTCCTTCTGCTGGTAAGTAATCATAACTCCCTGAAAGAAATCCAGCTTCTATGTTTCCCAATTTTACAATATGTTTGTCACTTTCTAGCATTAACATTCCAGAAACATTACTTCCCCCTGATACCAAAAAGTGTATAGTAACAGGTTGAGTGTTGTTTAGCAAATGTATTCCACTATGTTGATTTCCCCATATAGCAGATTTTGATAATCCTGTAATATTTATCCAAGCACACCACATTAAATCATAACAGGTGGTTTGAATTTCATATGTTGTCCAGGGTCCATAAAGCCAATGATCGCTGGTTTCATTAAGATTACTCACATACTGATGGATAGAAGTATGTTGAGCTTCAACTGGGCAATCCTCAGGGGGAGAGAGAGGTTCAAGAGGAATTATTTTTTCTCTCGTCCACCAGTAAATGGCTGAACTCCATTCGATGACAGCAAGATTCAAAAACAGCATCCAAACCTGCAATCTAAACATATTTTTAATAACCTTAATTAATTTCAATCAACTTCTTATCCTGTATACTTATCACTTAACCAATTATGATGAGCTAATTTTGAACCATGGGGTATTGTAACCCAATAAGTGAAAGGGAGTCCTCCGAGTTTCTCAATTATCACCCTTTCAATTTGTTGTTTTAATTTATTTCCTTTGGGCCAAACCACCCATACAGAGTTTACCACGTTCCAATTTGGTTCCCATTTAGGTCTTTCTTGTAATTCTCTTTCCATCCAAGGTTTTGTGTTCATTAATGGATAAGAGAACCTTAGGAAGTACCAAATGCCAGCCCTTATAAGTATGTAGTTTATTTTGCATTCTTAAATGTTCTTTCAATGTACCTATTTTCCTTTCGACCACACCTGATGATTGGGGATGATATGGGAGGTTGAGGTGCCAAATTATGCTGTTCTCTTTTGCCCATGTTTCCGTTGCCCTGCTACCAAATGGGGGTCCGCCATCGCTTTGTATTATGGCTGGTTGGCCCCATGATGCCATAACCTGATCTAATGCCTTAATTAACTCATTTGCAGTGGTTTTACACATGGGAATTACCATTGTTCTCCGGGTTCCTAGATCTACTACGACCAATCCTTTGGGGAACTCTTTTGCTTCAGGAAGTGGTCCCATAAAATCAATTTGCCGGTGCTTTCCCGGTTCGAAATACTTAGGATCATAATACCATGGGCATATTGATTTCTCCCTTTTCTTTTTACCATGTGACATATTCTGCAATTTGATTGTACTTTACTCATTTCCCTAATCTGCGAAGGTAAGAGTTTAGTGCCTGTTTGCACTATCCACCAACCTTTTTCCTTTTCTATACCCCAATGTCCCTGCCTTTCGTGGAGCTATTCAAAGAATGGGTCCTTATTATCTGTTATCTCATTTCTAAAAGCTTGTAATTTTGGTCCAAATATTTATGGTTCGAATCATAGCTTGGCTTATGACTTGGGATATATTTTACCACCATTCCAGCAAGGTGCCCTTTAATGCAGCTCCAGATTTCTTCCCACGCTTCATGAGTTTTAATCTTTGTTTGTCTCAATTTTAACACGTTAATCAAATAATGACCATCCAATCCTAATTCCCAGAATTCCTCATAGTGATTTAAACTTGCATGAACTATTGCTAATCTTAACCCTTCTACTTCTGCTACCTGGGCATTTGTTTTCCCTTCTATTAATCTACACTTCAAAAATCCATATTTAGCACAATAAAATCCAGCTTTCAATTTTTAATTTTTAGTGGAACCATCTGAAAATAACCAAGGATCATCTGTATCCATGACCACTGGAATACTATAACATTTAGGTTTTAAAGGCTTTCCCAGTTTCAAATTTGGCCAATTAACATTAAAACTGAACACCAATCTTTCCCATGTAGATTGAATTCCCCCAAATTCATGTAAAGGGCATTCTGGTCTGATTCAAGCCAAATCTGAAACCTTTGGGGCATGTAATATGATGCCTGTTCCCATCATGGTTAAATATCTTCCATGTACTTTATCTAGTATCCAGAGTAGAATGCCCTCTAAACCATATCTAATCTCTGGTCCTGTAAATTGGAGGGTCCACCTGTCTATTGGGTCACCCTCTCCTTGTTTAGCCTCTCCAGTGATCCATTGTTCATTCCAATTAATATACAAATGAATTGGTCCCTCTTCTGGATGCCACCTCTTGAGAGGGGAGGTGTGTTCCAAATGATTATTCTATTCCTCTAATGCTGCTTGAGCGAGAGATGTCCACTCTATCTGATCCCCCTTTTGTCTTAACAACTTTAGTAGAGGGTTTAATTTGTAACCTAATTTTGGGATTCCTGATCTTCCATAATTCACTGTTCCCAGTATTTTCTGCAATTCTCTTTTTGTTTTTGGAGGTTTAGTTAACCAACGATGTAGTCCTGTTTCTGATTCACTACCCATTAATATAGTGTCCGGGGTAACTGTCATCCCTAAAAACTTAAAGGTAGTGCTGGACTGAGTCTGTTTTTCTTCACTTGAGACCCATCCCTCACTCTTTAAAATTTGGATTACTTTTTTAGTTAACTCCTCTGTTTCTTCCTTTGTTGTTCCCCTTATTAGTAAGTCATCTACATAATAAATGATTCGCTCATCATCCTCTAATCCATATTTTGTTAGAGTTTGTGTTAATGCTCCTTGTGTGATGGCAGGTGAATTGGAGTACCCTTGGGGGGCTACATCCCATTTATAATATGTATTATCAAAATTAAACATTAACAACCCATCTTTATCATTAATTGGGATGTTATAAAACATATCTTTTAGATCCAGTATGGTGCCCCAATTCAATGTTGATTTTTGCTGTAAAGTCTTTTCAATCGATGGACGATCCCATATCTGGTAATAGGTTACTGGAGCTATTACTTGATTAACTTGTTTGTAATCTATTACCATTCTCCATTTCCCTGATTTCTTTTGAATTCCCCAAGATGGACTGGAGACCCAAGGATATTTAACTTACCTCAGTTTTCCCTCTCCTATTAATGTATTGATGAGCTCACTAATTGGACCTTTCCCTTCTGGTGGGGTTGGGATATTTCTAGTCTTGCACAATTTTAGGGGAATTCAGCCTTGTGGAATGTGCTTCAGTTTCTACGGGATTTGAACTACTAATACCTCTTTTAGTTGCTGCTTTGGACCAGGGAGTTTCCTAATTTCCTCTATTCCTAATATGTTCTCAGTACTGAATATTACTTTACATGTTGAACCATCTTTAAATTCTATTTTCCCTATTTGATATTTCTAGGCTCCATTTATACCCATCACTGTTACCCACTGTTTAAGTTTTAGATGGGGGACAACATCTTGATTTATTACTGTTACCTGTGCCCCAGTGTCTATTAAAAATGATTGATTTTCATAATTACCTGTGTCCCAATTTAATATTTCAAATCCTGTCCAAACTCGAGAATCTAAGGGGCCTTTGTCTTTAACTCTGCCTTCTCCTTACCTTTTCCCAGCAAAAATTCAAATATTGCTCTCTCTTCTCTGGAGAGTGGCTGATTTCCTTTGTTCTGCTGGGGTTTATTCTAACACCTGGATCCTCCCTGAGCAACTGTATCAATTAGTGGTGGTGGCGGTGGTTTTTCAGCCTTATAAATTTCAAGTTCCATGAGTGTATCCATCATGGTATAAACTGAGTTTCCTACCAAGGCATTCAGCCATAAATGGATCGAAGAATTAATTGCCTTATGCGGAACTCCTGACTAAGCTCCCTGTACTACTTGGGCTGAGATTACCAAATCATTGGCATCTGTCAAATATTTGAATGGGTATGGATCATTCTGCCAAGCTTGTGGCCAATTCAGAATTATATTGGTTCCAGGTTGCCAAAGCGAGAAAGATAACCCTGCTATAATCTTAATGAGATTGTCTGTATCAAAGGCGCCCCCTTCTTTAACAGTCATAGCCTGCAAACTCCCAATAGTTCCGAACACCACTGCTGCTGGGAGTGACAGAGGCCACCTGATGTTCTGCCTTATGTGACCAACTTTCAAACTCCCAACGTGCGAGCTCGTATCTCGGCACAATTGTAATGCCTCATCAAGTGAGACTGTTTCAGTAAAATGTTCCAACGCTAACCGACCAACCCAGACTGTTACTGGTTCCTTTAGTTCCTTTTGGGTTCTGTTTTTAAGATCTTGTATCTCAGTACGATTCCTCTCCCTCGACTCAGTAGTATCAACAGCTCTCCCATTTCGCTCTTTAGTCACAGTTACTGTAATGGGAGCTATCTGAACATTTGATTTTTCTTCTAATGTTCCCCATGGGTAAATTGAGGGGATTTCTTTATCCTTTAATTTCTCTGTTTCATATCAGGGAGGAGCTGTTGGTGTAATTGATTCCCTTTGTTCCTCATTCTATCCACTTTGTTTCCTTATGATTTCTTTGTAAGTATCTACCTTATTTTCCAGGTCTGTGATCAGATTCCAAGCTTTTAGAACACCATGAAACGATACCCCAAGCCCCTTTGATAATTCCCATTTGTTTGATCCCAGTTTTGATTTATTACAAGCCTTCTCCTTCAATTCTTCAACCATTTCTTGGAGGCACTGATAAGCAGCAGGAGATGGTGCTCTAAAAGCTGTTGCTCATTTGGGGGGTAGCAAGATTTTTTCCCTAATTTCTCCCCAATTTTGAAAAATGTCTCTGTTAACTTTACACAGTCCTCTCCAGCAGTCTTCTTTGTTTTATTAAGACAACAGAGTCTTGTGGCACTTTTAAAGACTAACAGATTTATTAATCACATGAGCTTTCGTGGGAGAAAATATAAATCTGTTAGTCTTTAAAAGTGCCACAAGACTCTGTTGTCTTTCTACAATAGACTAACACGGCTACCCCTTTGGAATTTGTTTTATTAGTTACTGGAGGAGGATCTGGAATCACCAATTCCCATTCCTTTAAATCACCATTCTTGAGCATACAATTTAAACCTTTCTGTGTGAGTTGTAAACCATAATCTCGTTGATCAGAGCCCAGGGTACGGGTTGCTCGAATTTTCAGTGGCCCCTCTTCTTTATGGTGAAATACCCAGTGATTAACTGGTGTCTCTCCTTTGACCCCCTTAAATGAGCAGGGATCCTCACCACATCACATCCTCGTCTCCATGACAATATAAAAACACTCCCAAAATAGGGTTCTTTGAATATGAAATAAGGAGGGAGAGGCACCAAGACAACCATTGGGTACTTTCAATCCTTTTTTATTGATGGTACACTTAAAACAATTCGTCCTCCCTTATTCTTTTTAAGACTCTAAGACAAAAAATAAACAAACCAAAAAACACACCACACAGTAGAAATGTGATTATTATCCCCAAACCTAATCCTACAATTAAACCTCTGATTAAGATTGGACTGTGGGTTGTACTATTGAGCATAGCTGTTAGCTGTCAGGTGTTATACTACAAAACCATGGTCTTATTCGACTCAAATTCTACTGATTCAGATCTTTGGTGCACCAGTCTTCCTTGTCCTGAATGGGACGTTTTGTTCTCGGCCAGCGAGCTTTCCAGTGATATGGATTCACCACTGGGGAGGGAACCTTCCGATGATCAGTCGTCAGTTCGGCTTACAGACCTGTGCCTCCGAAGACCTCCAGATTTCTGGAAGCTTCACTGTGTTTTTATTATGTTGCACAACCCCACAACAGTTACTGTAGCCTTCACCATATTGCGTCATCATTTCGTTGGCTCTTCTGACGGGTGCCACTTGTCATAAGCCAATCAGAGTTTGATACCAGGCAGACCTGGCTTTGCAATGTTGTCCCCCTTTCCAAAAAGAGTTAGTTTTCGCAAAAGGGTGCACCTGCAAAGCAAGTTGCATGCTCTCAGCTGCCTCCGCTAAACTGTTTTGCAGAGTCATATGACAGTCTGCTGTCCACAGAGGAAACATGACTCTCAAACTTCCAACCAAAACTTCCCCACTTAACTCTTTCAGTACTGTTGGGCCTCATTGACAGAAGTACATTCTGTTTTCACCGACAGCGACGAGGTTGCCTCCTCATTGCTCCCTTCTCCCTGGCTGCAGCATGTGTCTGCATGTGTCCTGTAGCCTTGTGTGCTCCACCTGGATCCCTAGGCAGTGGCTCTCTTCTGTAGCTGGGGGGGATGGAAGATCAGCTCTCATCTTCCTCTGCCTCCAGCTGGGATCCCAATGCATATGGACCCAGGAGCATGGCTCCCTGTTATAGATGGGGAAGGGGAGCACTGATCTCCCATCTCCTTTGCCTGCAGCAAGAAGCCTGTAAATGTCTTTTAGCCACATGGAAACACTCTCCACCTGGGTCCTTAGCAGTGGAGTAGCAAGGAGGGGCTAGTGGGGGGCCAAGTCTCCGGGTGCTGGGTTGTAGGGGGGCACCAGACTGGCCCTGCAAGGCCAGATTAGTGGGGCACTGGCTGGCCTCCCTACTTTCAAGGCACTGCCCAGTGCTCCAGTCCTCCCCATGCAGGCCAGAATGGTGGGAGGTGGCCATGGCCTCTGGTGCTGGAGAGGGGCCTGGGCCAGAGGCCGTCCTCCGCTGCACTCTTGGTATAGCCCTCCAGTCTGCCCTCCCCTGGCTGACTGGTCCACCCCAAGGGCTGGCCTTCCAGGCCCTGGGTAACAGCTGGCGCATGCCACCCCATCCCCTGGCGCAGACCAGTCGGCTGGGGGCGAGGCAGGCCGGGCCGGAGCACTGCACCATATGTGCAGCGGAGGCCGGGAGGGCAGCTCTAGCCCTGACCCCCAATGTTGAATGGGCCCCCCCCCTCTACTGCAAGGGGCCATGGCCGCCCCTTGCCATTCTGTCCCATGAGGGTTGGGAGGGTGGAGGTGCTGGGTTGCACCCTGAAAGTGGGGAGCTGAGGCTGGAGTCTCACTGATCCAGTCCTTGAAGGGCTGGCCTGGCACCCCCCTGCACCCTCCCAGAGGGCCCCCGCCTCCCTGGGGCACCTGAGGAGTTGGACTCAGACCACCTCTTGCCCTGGGGAGGGGCGGGGGGCTGAAAGATGTGGGGTCCCGGGGGAGCCCAAATGTAGGCTTGGCCCCTGGGCATCAGACACCCTTGCTACATCACTGGTCCTTAGGCAGTTACTCCCTTCTGCAGCCAGCTGGAGGGGAGCCACAGGCCACTTTGAAAGCCTTTGTGGGCCAGTTATGGGCCAATTCTCTTTATTTTCACTACAGCCAACTCTGTCTTCTCATAAATGGGAGGGGTAACATCATGACAGAGTCTTGCACTTGATCTTGGATAAGAACTATGGTGCCTGCATGTGTGTGAACACAGACTGTTCAAAATCAAACTGAATACATGTAAAGCAGGGCAAGCGAGGTGATGAAATCTTATTCTGAACAGTTGGGTATTTCATCATAAGCAAAAGGGCCTCGGAGGCGCATGGTAGAACTTGTTTCCATGATAGCCATGAACAGATTGCTCACCTGGCTTTCCAAATTCTCATTTTTGAAATAGGAATTGGGATTAGATTTTCCTGCAAGCACAAAACTCTCTATTAAATTTAAAAAATATTTGCAAGTCAGAAAAAAATCCGCATTAACCATCTCCTTGTCTCTCCCGCCTCACTTCACACTGTCGGTAGCTTCAGCTGCCTGATGAGAAAGGCATCAGTGAAACCTCTCTGGTCATTGGGATCTAATTGCTTCACATGCTTGATGAAAGTCTGCCAAATAAAGGAACAAACAGAGTCCTGTGGCACTTTTAAAGACTAACAGATTTATTTATCGCATGAGCTTTCGAGGGAGAAAATCCCACTTTGTCAGGCTGTGGTTAAAGTATAATTTGCTGGGCCCTGGAACCCTCCTAATCTCTAGGCCCCCTTCCCGTATTGTCCGGTCCCTCTACATGCATGTGCAGGACCCAGCCCAGGTAGGCATTTGCAACCACTTCTCAGTACCATATGCATCTGTTATCGCTCCATAAAAATATTTATAATTTTATATGGCGTTTATGTCTATAGCAATTATTGTCACAAACTAGCAAACACTGAATAACACAATAAGTATTGTGATCTTTATATTCCCAATATGCACATTTCACTTCATTAAATGCAATGCCAAAGTCGGAACCCAAAAATTTGATGTCACTTTCACCAAATTCCAGTGACAGTTCTGTAGTGAAACGTGATCCGTCAAAACAGATTTTCTTCAGCATAAGCTTTTGTGGGCTATAACCCACTTCGTCAGATGCAACAGGACTCTCGTTGTTTTTACTGTACACAGACAAACACCGCTACCCCTCTGGAGATCAGTCAAGTGCTTCAACAACACCGTAGATGTTTTTCTGAGTCTGGCAACAAAGTAGCATTCATACATTCTGCTAAATCCTGGTAAAGCTGACATTCAGAAATTTTAATTTGCTTGCCAGCATCCACAGACATGTTTACACATACACCATTAAAGCAACCTCAGCAATCGACTCACAGGCCTCTTAGTAGAACTCTGAATCACACTCTCTACGAGCTATAAACACCTGAACTTGTCGAATTATCAACTTACTTGCTGTAGATAATGTTACAACAGACTTTTGCAATGCCAGGGACAGGTCTGCCAGTTTCTCCAGAGCATCAAGCATGAGATCCAAGCTTTTAACAAAAACTGGATTCTCCAGGTTTTTTGCCATGCCAGCAAATTTTGCTCTATCTTTCCCTTTTAGTGAGAAATCAGTAGATTTTTTTCAAGAAGTGGCTATGGAGGGCTGCATATGACCACCAAACAGCTCATTTAGTGTGGTAACTAGAGGCAACCCAACATACATCAAATAGGAGTCCAATCCTATTAAGCTGGACTTCCTGATCACTCGCACATTCAGCCAATTCCCTCAAGCGCTTTGGCGACTGACTGTACAGAGCATAAAATGAATCCACAAATGATTTAAAGTGATTAACTTCACTGCAGCATTTGATAGCATCAGCCATGGCCAATTCCAACCAGTGATTAAAATAATGCCAACTTATCAAAAGTGGAAATCGTGTCTTTAATTTTGTGTGAACACCAGCCTTACTGCCTAACATGATAGAAGCTCCATCTACACCTACACCCATCCGATTATCTTTAAGAAATTCCTCGGTGAACCCACGTGCTGTCAAACACTGCGACAAAGCTAATTCTACACCATCAGCATCATTGCTGCCTAGCTCAACCAAATCAAGAAAAAATGTAATAGGACCAATGTTTGCATCCTGTACAACTTAGCCATTTTCCAATAAGAGATGAGCAGTACCAAGCAACTTACTTTAACCACTTCATCAGAGAAAAAGGATACCAGGATTCAAGTGCGACACATTCTAATGAAGACAACTGAGTTGTATCAGGGGTGAATCTGGCCCAATACGTCCATATCACAAAACCATCATACAATGTGACATAATTCAACATAATTAATAATATCGTGTGTGTAAATGGGGGAATCAGGGCCAATACACTTAACTAGTGCTATTAATGCTAGAGGTATTATTTTTGTGGCAGTTTTATATTCTTGTGGCTCCAAGTTTCATTTACAACAAGCAAAAATTGTTCACATTTTTCCCTCTCTTCTAAGCACACTGAAGTCAAAGATTGTTTTGTCACTGGGTTCAGTGAGCAAATTTTGGCTAGACAAGGCATAGAACCTGTGGAGTAGTAGGAAAGGCCGGGGTACCCTGGCAGGGAAGTGTAGCAGGGATGGGTGGCAAAGGAGGAATGGCTGGGGAGCTTGGGAGGACAGAGCAGAGGTGGGATGCGGTGCCAGAGGGGTATGGGGAGCATTGGCACTAGATGGCAGTGTGCCAGAGGAAGATCCTCCCACTGGGCCTCCCTGGTGTTGTCCCCAAATGGGGCCCCTCTGCTGCACCCCTCATTGGTCCTCCATCCCCAAGCCTCCCTGACCCCTTTCCCGCCTGCCCACCGGCTCTCCTATCCTCTCCCCCCAGGCTTCTACCCCGCTCTTCTCACCACCTCTGCCCACCAGATCTCTGACTCCCCCCAATCCCTTTCCCGCCTGCCCACTGGCTCCCCTATCCTCTTGTTCCCCCCAGGTGTCTACCCTGCTCCTCTCCCCCTGGCCCACCAGATTCCCATGTCGCACCCACCCCTTTTCTGCCTACCCGTCAGCTCCCCGACTACCTAAGCCTCTTCACCTCTCTGCTTGCCCCCCACAGCCCCTTCCCCGCACAACTTGCAGCACCCCAAATCCCCAGGCCCCTTCCCCACTCCTCTGGCCCCCCTCAGCCACTTCCCTGCTTCTCTGCCTTCCCCCCATGGTCCCTTCCTCAATCCTCCAGCCCCCTTGAACCCCTTCTCTACCTGACTGCTGGCTCCCCAATCCCCCCAGCCCCTTCCCCACCCGACTTCCAGCACCACCAATCCCCAGGCCCCTTCCCCGCTCCTCTGGGCTCCCTCAGCCCCTTCCTTGCTCCTCTGTGCCCCCCCCCCCCCCACGGCCCCTTCTCCAATCCTCCTCCCCCCCGGCCCCTTCCCTGCCTGACTTCTAGCTCCCCAAACTCCAGGCCCCTTCTGCACTCCTCTGCCTTTCTCCCCCATGGCCCCTTCCCTTCTTCTCTGCCCCCGGGACCCTTCCCCACTCCTCTCAGTCCCCCTTACGTGGCTGGAGGCCTGGAGCTGCAGGGGTGGCCAGCAGAGCCGCTCCTGGACCAGGCTGCTCCCACCCGGAGCACGCTCTGTCTAAGCATGCTCAGGGCAGGAAATTTGAAACTCCGCAGCCTGGCTGCAGCAGGACATGGAGGAACATGTGTTCCCCCAGAGTCCATGGCTTTTCTGGGCCTCCTGGGCGGAACGCACTGGAATGCAGCATTCCATCTGGTTTTTCTATTTTTAGGGGCCCCGGAATGCTGGCCCCTAAAAATTGTGGGCCCCAGAATGCCATTCTGGTGCATTCCCCCTTACTTTAACCCATTCATCAGACACTTTGAAGATGGGAAACTTACAGAATGGGAGGAAATTAAATGTAGGGAAGTGTATGACATAGGATCAGGCCAGGCTGTAACAGCAAATCAAAATAGATGTTAGGATTCAAACACTGGGGACCAGCATATAGAGGAAGGTGAGGTCCAATCACCTGTTGTAATGAGAAAAAAATCTGTAGTTCCTGTTTAGTCCTGAGGCAACGGAGTCAAATTTACATATAAGTTCCAGTTCTGAAGTTTTTCTTTGAAGTTGCCATTTGTTACTCATTTGCTTGAACACCGCTATTAACAAGTCATCGATGGAGTGAGCAGAGAGATTGAAGTGTTCCCCTATTAGTTTTTGAATGTTGCAATTTCTGATGTCACATTTGTGTCCATTTATTCTTTTGCACAGAGACTGTCACATTTGTCCAATATATAAGGCAGAGGGGCATTTCTGGCACATGATGGCATAAATCATGTGGTGACGGTTCATTATGGGCTGTGTGGTTCAGGCCCGTCAGGCTAGAGATGGTCTTATTAGTCATTAATGTTGTTCTGTTTCCGGCACCGATATCAGCTTGGCTGCTTGCGTGAATGCGTGCGTGAAGCTCTGAAGGTGTGCTTCCTCAGGATTACCCCTGGCTCAGATCTATAAGTGGGGACTCCATTAGCAGTGGTTAAAGTATAATTTGATTGGCCCCGGAACCCTCCTAATCTCTGAGCTCCCTTCCCGTGTTGTCCGGTCCCCCTACATGCATGTGTGGGTCCCAAGTAGGCATACGTAACCACTTCTCAGTACCATATGCCTCAGTTATCACTCCATAAACATATTTATAATTTTATATGGCATTTATGTCTATATCAATTATTGTCACAAACTAGCAAACACTGCATCACATAATAAGTATTATGATCTTTATAGTCCCGATATGCACATTTCACTTCATTAAATGCAATGCCAAACTTGGTACACAAAAATTTCATATCACTTTCACCAAATTCTGGTGACAGCTCTATAGTGAAACGTGATGGGTCAAGTGCTTCAACAGCACTGCTTAGATATTTCTCTGAGTTTGGCAAGAATTTAGCATTCATAGAGTCCTCTAAGGCCTGGTAAAACAGACATTTAGAAATTTCAATTTGCTTGCCAGCATTCACAGACATGTTTACACATACACCTTTAAAGCAACCTCAGCAATTGTCTCATAAGCCTCTTGGTAGAACTCTGAATCTCACACTCTGTGAGCTATAAGCACCTGAACTTGTTGACTTATCAACTTTCTTGCTATACATAATGTTACATCAGATTTTTGCAACACCAAGAACAGGTCTGCAAGTTCCTCCAGAGCATCAAGCATGAGATCCAAGTTTTTAACAAAAACTGGATTCTCCAGGTTTTTTGCTATGCCAGCAAACTTTGCTTTATCTTTCCCTTTTAGTGAGACATCAGTTGATTTTTTTCAAGAAGAGGCTATGGAGGGCTGCATATGACTGCCAAACAACTCGTACAGTGTGGCAGCTAGAGGCAACCCAACATACATCAAGTACACATCCAATCCTATTAAGCTGGACTTCCAGTCCACTCGCACAGTCAGTCAACTCTCTCAAGCACTTCCGCAACTGACTGTACAGGGCATACAATGAATCCACAAATGATTTAAAGTCATTAACTTCACTGCAGCATTTGATAATATCAGCCATGGACAGACAGGACAGTCTCTGCGCCAAAGAATCAATGGACACAAATCTGACATCAGAAACTGCAATACTGAAAAACCTGTAGGGGAACACTTCAACCTCCCTGCTCACTCCCTTAATGACTTGTTAATAGCTGTGTTGAAACAGATGAATAACAAATCACAGCTTCAAAGAGAGTCTGCAGAACTCGAACTTATATGCAAATTTGACTCAGTTGCCTTGGGGTTGAACAGGGACTATGGATTTTTCTCACATTACATCAAGTGAATTGACCTCCCCCCTCCTCTATGTGCTGTTCCCCAGTGTTTTGAATCCTAACACCTACTTTGATTTGCTGTTACAGCCTGACCTGATGCTATGTCATACACTCCCCTGCATTTAATTTCCTCCCACTCTGTAACTTTCCTATCTTCAAAGCGTCTGACGAAGTGGGATTTTCTCCCACGAAAGCTCATGCGATTAATAAATCTGTTAGTCTTTAAAAGTGCCACAAGACTCTTTTGTCTTTCTACAATAGACTAACACGGCTACCTCTTTGCAATTCCAACCAGTGATTAAAACAATGCCAACTTATCAAAAGTGGAAATTGTGTTTTTAGTTTTGCAGCAACACCAGCCTTACTGCCTAACATGACAGAGGCTCCATCTATACCTAAACCAATGCAATTATCTTTGAGAAATTCCTCTATGAATCCATATACTGTCAAACACTGCAGCAAAGCTAATACTATGCCATCAGCATCATTGCTGCCTAGTTCATTCAGATCAAGAAAAAATGTAACAGGACCAATGTTTGCATCAAAAGTTATGTGAAAGTAAATTACAGGACAAGAAAGTTTACTTAAACTCGTACTCTCCCCAATTAAAACAGAAATTTGATATTGCTGAGAAATGACATGAACACAAACTATGTTTCATGTCCACAGAGATATGGTCTATTGTGTGAGCACAAACAACATTGGCATGCAAAACACGATCCATATCAACACCATCTAACTGCTGTAAAGTAATAATGTCAGGATGGTGAGTGACCACCGCCCAAATACAAGATGTTAAAACACATGCTAACCTAATAACACTATCTATCCCAGCTCCCTAGCACTCACCCGCCTGGCCCAGCGTACCTGGCTGCCGGAGAACTGCATGTGCATCCGGAGTCGCGCTGGCCAGGAAGCCGCACTCGCCCTGAATGTGCTTTTTTGGAGCATGCTCAGGGCAGGAGATTTGAAAACTCCACAGCCTAGCTGGTGGCCGCTGCTCCCAGCTGAGCAGCAGCCTGCCTGCAGCGCAGAGCGGAACAGGCGTTCTGCCAGAGTTTTCTGGGTTCCTGGGCCCTGGAACGCTGACCTGCAACAGTTCCGGGTCCTGGAACAGCGTTCTGGGGCGTTCCAGCTTACTTTAACCCCTATCCGTTAGCTCAGTGATCTAAAGCCTGGCTTGGATCTGAAGCAGGGACTGAGTTAGCCTGATGATCCTAAGCCGGGGTGCTCATTTGGTGAACACTCTGGATTACCTTTGGCTCAAATCTTTAGTGAAAACTCAGTTAGCTCAGTGATTTGGAGCCCAGGTGTACCCTGTATGCAAGAGGTACACTGAGTCAGCACTCACGATCGAAGAAACCAACATGACCACGGATCTTTGTAGAAATGAAGGTGCCAGGATAGGCTTTATTGCAACATAGCGCAATGGCAAGCAATCTATATCAACAGGTCTGCTGGCAGGATATGTACTCTCAATGCAATGGAACAGCTCAATTGATGGTAGGACTCTCTATCATCCCTTTCGGCTGCATGGTGTCTGAGCTCCAGGGCTCCTACTTTTATACCCTCATCTGACCTTACATTGATTGGTCCATATTCTACTTGATTCATACATTGATTGGTCCACGCATTACTGGGCTTCTCTGTCCATCAAGGTGTCATGGTTCGGCTGGACCTTACCTTTGCAAATCATGCAAAACATCTCTTCTTATTTTTTTGGTGTTAGACCGAGCCAACACCACCTTCCTCAAGGTACATTCTGATTCTTATACTTATTATTACAAATTCAGCTTGTTTCTTGCCAATTTTAGTGAAGTCAATCTTTCACAGCCTGTATCTTGACAATACCTTCAGTTCAGGTCTGCAGTACATTCTTTGGAAGGTACACTACAGTACATTGCTTTGAATTACTTTGTTAGGCCCTGAACCAGCACCCAGACGCTCCTACTCGTCTTTCTATTTTAACCTTTTACTTTCTCCTACAAATCACATTGGTGGATGAGCAGGTGAATGAGCCCTTGATGGAGTAGGTGGCTTGATTTGGTTCTGTGATGATGTCTTTAGTGTAGATATGAGGGCAAAGTTGGCAGTGTGATCTGTTGCAGGGATATGTTCCTGCTTTAATGTTTCTGTTGTTTCATCTGTAGCTGCTGGTGAGTATCCATTTAAGGTTGGTGGACTGTCTGTAAACAAGGAGAGATCTGTCTCTCAAGGCTTGAGAGAGTGAGGGATAGTCTTGTTGAATAGGCTGTAGATCTTTGATGATGTGATGAAGAGGTCTGACTTGGGGGTTGTAGGTGGTGACTAATGGGCATTCTGTTGTTTTTTGTTTGTTTCTCTGCAATAGACTAACACAGCTACCCCTTTGGAACTTGACTTGCTGAATAAAGGAGTAGATCTCTTCCAGATTATTAAGGACAGTTTTGTAATTTCTTGATAGGAACCCAAGGGCAGGAACATATTGAACAGGGAGGGAATATAAGAACAGTTAGCAAAGGAAAATGCAGATCATGACAGTTAACAAATCATTCATAAATGATACATGGATTTACAGCCATATGTATTGAGAAGATAAATATGACCTTGTAAATGATACCGCAAGTCTTCCACATGCAGAATTCCCATTGAGGTCAATGAAAAATCTCTTTGAATTATTCTTCTGGGATAAATGACAGTGGTGAGGATTATGGGCAGGATTTTTGTGACTAGGTGATTCCCTGTTGGCAGGTTATTCAACAACTGTCCGCCATGAGGGTTTCTTGCTTTCATCCCTTGAGCTTCTGGTGCAGTTTATTGTTAGAGATGGTGTGACACACTACACACCCTAAGATATAACTGCATTTGCTCCGATCCCTCAGACAGAGACAGACACCTTCAGGATCTCAAACATTCTTTAAACTACAGTACCCACCCATGGAAGTGAAGAAACAGACTGACAGAGCCAGACGGGTACCCCAAAGTCAACTACTACAGGAGAAACCCAAGAAAGAAAACCACAGAACGCCATTGTTCACCACCTAAGTCAGACCTCTACAGCATATCATCAAGGATCTACAGCTTATTCTACAAGATGATCCCTCACTCTCTCAAGCTTTGGGAGACAGACACTTCCTTGCTTACAGACAGTGCACCCAATCTTAAGCAGATATTCACTGGCAATTACAGACCAAACAACAGAAACATTAAAGCAAGCAGATATCCCTGCAACAAACAAACCACGTTGCCAAATTTGCCCACATATCTGCACAAAAGACACCATCAGAGGACCTAATCAAGCCAGCTACTCCATCAGGGCTCATCACCTGCTCATCTACCAATGTGATTTATGCTACCACATGCTAGAAATGCCCCTCCACCCCCCACCTTACATATTAGACAAACAGGACAGTCTCTGTGCAATTTGACACTGTTGCTTCGGGGCTAAATAAAGACTACAGATTTTTTCCTCATTACAACAGATGATTTGACCTCATCTTCCTCTATATGCTGTTCCCCAGTGTTTGAATCTAAACTACAGAATCGATTTGCTTTTACAGTCTGACCTGATCCTGTGACTTACACTTCTCTGCATTTATTTTTCTCCCATTCTGTAAGTTCTGTAAGTTCCTTGTTTGTTTTGCTGAACTAGACTAACATATCTCCCCCTTTGGTAATTGTCTGGCTAATTTATAAGCCATACTATCCTCACCCCGGTTGCAGTAAGGGTCTCCCTACACAGTGCACACCGCTTCTAAAGCTGGGACTCCTGCATTTTGCTCAGTATACATTTTTCCATTCACAACCATGGGATAAAGTATAGCTTGCACAGCCCATCTCATTTGGAAGTGTGCATAGAATCAGGGAAGATTAGAGTTGGAAGGGAAATTTTCATCTAGTTTACCCCGCTGCTCAAAGCAGGATCAATCCCAACAAAATTACCTCTAGCAGAGTCAGTAGGGTCTCTGACACATGATGGGATAAATCACATTTATGGACGAGCAGGTGAATGAGCCCTGATGGAATAGGTGGCTTGATTATTTCCTGTGATGGTGTCTTTAGTGTAGATATGAGGGCAAAGTTGGCAACTTGGTCTGTTGCAGGGATATGTTCCTGCTTTAATGTTTCTGTTGTTTGGTTTGTAGTTGCTGGTGAGTATCTGTTTAAGGTTGGGGGGCTGTCTGTAAGCAAGGAGAGGTCTGTTTCCCAATGCTTGAGAGAGTGAGGGATCATCTTGTAGAATAGGCTATAGATCTTTGATGATATGCTGTAGAGGTCTGACTTGGGGGTTGTAGGTGATGACCAGTGGCGTTCTGTGGTTTTCTTTCTTGGGCTTCTCCTATAGTAGTTGACTTTGGGGTACCCGTCTGGCTCTGTCAGTCTGTTTCTTCTCTTCCACGGGTGGGTACTGTAGTTTAAAGAATGTTTGATAGAGATCCTGAAGGTGTCTGTCTGTTTTGAGGGATCGGAGCAAATACTGACAACTGGGTTGGTATTGGGAAGCCCCTCATAATCTGAGGCCCTAAACTGTAGTTTATTTAGCTTGTGCTTAAATCCAGCACTGCATTCTGGCCATTTCAATCTCCCTGCTCACTCCTTCGATGACTTGTCGATAGCTGTGCCAGATACACTGGGTCCAGTGAGAAACCTGATGAGCCATTAAGAACACAATGGTTGTATTCCTTATGTCCTTAATGGCTCATCAGGTTTCTCCCTGGGCCCATTGTACTTGGGAGCTTCCTTAACATTAAGGACACAATGGTTGTAGACAGCCTGTCTCGGGTGTGTCCACAGACTCACAGAAGTTAAAGTATAGATATAACAACCATATTCCTAACTTCTAATACAAATACAATTCCTATACATGAACTATATAATAATTCCCAGCAAATTACTACCTTTCTATTGATACCAAACATGACATAGCTCCTATGGATTATAGCATATATGAGATATTAATAGGAAATAATATCATAAATGGTTCCCTAAATCCGGACAGTGTCACACAGGGCTCTGCCCTGCCCTTTGGGGGAGCATGCCAGGCTCCCTCTGTGTCCCCCCCTGGCAGGGAGGGCATTGGTGTAGTCCTGGGGTAGCCCTAAGTCAACTTAGGGCTACCCCATGTCTACACTGGCTTAATTCAACTTTAAAAAGTCAAATTAAGCCTTAAGTCTTATTAAATCTAGGTTTAATAAAGTCAACTTAATTTTCATTAAGTCGACTTTATTTTCCTTAAGTCGACTTAAGCAACCTGCTTAAGTCGACTTAAAGAAACTGTAGTGTAGACGCAGGGTAAATTAAATCGACTTAAGCAAGCTTAAGTTGACTTAATTTACAAGTGTAGATGCAGCCTTAGAGCCTCCACTGCTTTCTGATCCATGCCGACCGACTCCTCAGGCCTGCTTCTCCAGAATCTGAGCTGCAGTCTAGTTCTTCAGGAACCCCAGTTCCTACAAGCTCCCAGTGGTGCCCACTGAGCTATCTGGAATGCTGACTCCTCCAGACAGCCAACTCAGGAGACAACCTTCCTTCTTCACCCTCAGGACCCAACTGCCTGCTCTGAGTATGTAGCTCCCTCTTATACTGGACTGCTAGCCCCTGATTGGCTCTCTGCGACTCCCAGCCTATTGGCTGCTGCTTTCAGGACCCTTTAACGCTGTAATTAGCAATGCAGGGCTACTGCTCAGTTACACTAATAAATAAATAATACTAATGGAGATGGTGAATTGTTCAGTGGCTAGGTGTTTGCTGGGGATTTAGGAGATCAGGGTTCAGTTTACTCCTTCACAATATACTTCCTGTACGAACTTGAGCCAGTCATGTGGCCTTTCTGTGCCCCAAAACCCCATCTATAAAGCGGGGATAATAGCAAAACCCTATCTCACAGGGGTGTTGTGAAGATAAATACACTAAAATGACAGAGAGGTATTGAGATACTACAGTAATGAGACTACATAAATATCTAGGAGAGAGATCGCATGAGCTTGTTTTACTGGATATGCTTTTTTAATTTTAAAGAATCATTTACAGAAAAGCCCGTAGCAGCCTATAAATACACTATATTCGTTGTGATCAGCATTTTCAGAATACAGAGCATTATTCACATTGACCCAGACTTAAGTGTAGTCAGATTCTCTGTGCATATGACCAGATGTTACGTGATCAGAACTGATTGCTTAAACAATATACATTCCTCACTGGATTGGACGCCAATATAGTCATGCAAATATTATCTGAATAGTGACCATTTTCATAATTAGTGCTGGAAACATTGGTGTAATCAATTAAATACACAGACATCCTGTCAAAGCTTTTAGCGAAGTATTCCTCATAACAAAGTCCTAGAACTGGATGTGAAGGAAAAAGAACAGGTTGAGGCATGTTTGAGATCTTGGGGGTCACCCTCTATCTGACTTTCTCTCTTTCGGGGCTTGTATGCATTGGGAATAAGATGTTCTTTTAATATGTCAATAAATGTTAAAATCCTAGTGAAGAGAGAGCTAACTGTAACCACACTTGTTAGCTGGCCGAGGTATGAACACCAGTGGGGAGACTACACTAAAGTTTGAACAGATTAGTAAACATTTGAAAAACTTGTCTTTTTCCTACTTGGCCTATCTTGTGAAGGCAGGGGTGGATTAATGTATATGGAAAGAAGACAGATGTATAAGGCCCAAATTCTAAAATTTCAGGTCCTGATGAAGGGATCAATGATCAAAAGCCTGTTGATTCTGAAGCAAAAGAGAAAACCAAAAGAGTGAAATGGGTGACCGAAAAAGTCCCTGTCTGCTCTTAAGCACAGCCACAGACTCAAACACCCCTGTAATTTTCTATAGCTCAAAAAGCTGGCTGAAGACTGTGCTAATGCTTTCCAATATAACAATACCTCTATCTCTGCTGATCCTCCCAACGGAGCTTAACACGGCTTCATGGAGGACTTATCTCCCAACAGAAAGGAGAATAATGGTCGGGGAGAAATGAGAATGAAAAAAAATGTGTGTGCAAACAACCCCTGCCATAAGGGAGAGAGTAGAGAGCGCTGGTATGAAGTTATAACGTCTCAGTGCCAGTTGGCAATAGGGATATAAACATATACACTAGATGATCATATTGGTCCCTTCTGACCTTAGAGACTATGGATCTGTATTGTGACCCTGGATTTTCCATCCTGCTTCATCAGAGTGCCATGAAAGCTCTTGAACAAAACGAGGGTCATGCTTGTCATGGATGGCTTTGTGAAATGCACACTCAGATACTATGTAGAGTTCTGTACATATTCTGAAAATAGGTTTTAAAGGCAGGCTTGAGAAGTAGGTTATAGGGGTTATTTGTTCACCTGCTAAGATGTAAATAAGCATTTTGTCCTTCACAATGTGTCTCCTGTCAACCTATACAGTTGAAGGGTCATAAGAACTTCAGAAAGGAACTAACAGCTAGAAAAACAAATTACCATCACCTGAGATACACTTCAGAGTCCTGGGGAACGAAGAAGACACTCTGGCATCCTGCACGTAGGGCTTAAGGGACAGTGCGTTTGTAGTCTTGAAAGCCGGATTACAACCAGGCTTGGTTAAAATGATGCAAAGGTCATTTGGAGTGAAATACAGTTACTTAGATCAGTGGTTAAACTGGTACGTTGAATTTAGTCTTTACAACATATTTTATACTTCCTATGGTATTAAGTGCTGATCATGGATTGAATTAAGTAAGCAGGTGTCTACACTGGCCCCTTGGGGACAGCATGCCTCATATTACAGTGAGTGTTTAGTGGCAAGGGGTTGTACACTATAGGAGAGCGCGTCAAAGGTCTGGAGCACACCTACTGTTAAGCTTGAAGGCAAAGAAAAGGCTGGAATACCCCAGTGGCGAGTGTTCGAGTAGCTAAGAGAAAGCAGGTTTGGGGAGCCAACAGCCAGCTAAGCGTAGGCAAGTCTCTCTCTTTCTGGAGACAGGAGGGCCACAAGGTGATTGCCATTTCTAGAAACAACACAAATCATCCCAGGAGGGTACAGGATGAATGGGGAACATAGAACCCCTGGCGGGAGGCTGATTAGGGAACTGCAGTATGGAGGGAGGGGCTGGGGAACATGGGTGGGAAAGGGAACACACAGAGCCCTTTCTATGGGGGTGGAGAATAGGGGATGCTGGAATTGGGGAGGGGAAGGCAAAGAAAGCCCCTGGCATGAAAGGAAAGATGGGAAAGGAGGGGTTGGGAATTGGGCTCACAATATCCTCAATATAGGAACAGAAAGAATGGGAATCATAGAGGAGAATGGGATGCACACAGAACCCTTGCTGTGGGGGAGAGAATGGATGATCCTGGAACAGGGATAGGGGAACATGAGGGGCACACAACTCCTGGTGGGGAGAGATTGCAGCAAGCTGGTCTTTTTGAAGGGCCAGCACCCAGAGCAACTGTCATGGTAGGGAAGGGGGGAATTAAGAGGTGGGGTGCACACAGTACTGCTGGGGCAAGAGGAAATAAAAGGGGACCCTGCTATGGGAGGAAGGTGAGTAGAGATGCACAGAACCTCTAGGTGGGAGGAGGATGGGGGAATTGCAGGGAGTCCCTGACAAAGAAAAAGATGGGACAGTGGCATGCAGGAAGCTTGTATGGAGACTGGAGAGATGCAAGGAGCCCCTAAAATGTGTAGTGAGTCAGGATCTATGGGCCTTCAGAAGTGGCCTTTCTGTGTAGAAGACAGTTGATCGTATGATCTGCCTCAATCTACCCTGTTTCTTGGAGTGCCTTCCTAGTGAAGGTCATCTCTTCATTGAACCTCAATATTGTGGATGGCCAAATTCCAGGATAGGCCCAGAGTGGCTCCATAGATGTTTTATAACATAATGGACCATACGAGACTCTAGTCTCGGTTACGATCTGTGCAGCCTTGTTCACCTGTGCATCTCTATTCACTCTCCTTCCATGCCAGGGCTCTCTCTTGCTGCCACAGCAACTCTGTGGGTCTCAATTTTCCCCATTCCTCCCCCTTCATCCACATCAGCTCCCCCCAATCTGCCTCCATCAGTGCTTGTGTAACCCTCCATTCCCCTCCTGCAGCACCAGGATCTTCCAGTTTCTCCCACCCCGGGAAAGCTTCTGTGTGCATCCCCCCCCTTCGTTGCCCATGTGTGTAGCTGTGGCTAGGACTGGGACCCAAACAAATCATGGGTCAAACCACAGCCAAAGACCAGTGCATTGCAGTGTACTAGGCAGATTCAGCAGTTGGAGGGTGAAAATTACACTGAGTAACGGCTAGTCTACACCACAAAGGCTTTGCCGGTCTAGCAATACCAGCCCCATACTGGAGACACAAGCATATGCTGGAAAAAAGGAGTCCTTCTGCCATGACACTTAAATCACTTCCCTGGACAACATAAAGGAGGCTGTCGGATTCCTCTCTTGCCATAAGCTGCATCTACCTGGGGGTGTCGCTGGTAGAGCCATGCCACTTAAGCATGTGATTTTCTGATCATCAGGGCTCTGCCTGTGAAACTTGGTAGTTAGATCCAGCTTGAGGAAAGGAGACCTAAGAACGTGGCTCAGCACAGATCTTATAGGGCTCTGGGGTTGTGATTAGCCCAATTGCCGGGGTGAGATCCAGGGCTGTTCTGGTAACGCCAGGGGGAGGATGGAAAGTGAATCTTTGCAGGAGGCTTGTAAAGAAGAGGAAGAGCTCCATTTTGGCAAGAGTCTCGCCTGCACACATCCTCCGACCTGTAAGGAAACGCACAGCAAATCAGTTCCTTCTTTAGCTCTAAGGAGGAATAAAAATTGCAACCCAACTTCTTAGTAAGACAGGCACAAATATATAGATAAATTGTATATATATACATTTAAGAACTATAGCTATCCAGGAGAAATTAAAAACAAAAAACATTCCAACCAAGCAGACAGCCTCTCTCTTTTTTTTCCCCATTCCATTCCTTCACATTGAGACAGGACCTACTGTACTTTCTTGGACCATCCCTGATGGGTGTTTGTCCAACCTGTTTTTAAAAACCTCCAGTGACAGGGATTGTACAATTTCTTTAGCTCACATATCTGAAGACAGTTATTATATGACCCTTGATACATGATCATTTAAAAGCAGCTGGCTCTCTAACAGCTCAAGCAAGTTACAATTTAGATTATTCACTGGTAGGCACGTGCTGTCATAGCACAGGATAAAACAACAAATTATCCTAGATAAGGAACAAATAGAGGGCCTAAGGAAAATATTTAAAAATCTTCAATTTTATGTCATAATCTGCTGAATCTTGGAGATCCCTGCCTGCCGTGGTAAATGTAAAAGAGAACGTACCTGCTGAAAAAGGCATAAAAGCCTCTTTCTTTACAAACTTTCCTTCGGAGTCAAGAAAATGCTCAGGATTGAATGTATCTGGTGTCTCCCACTGAGATTCATCTTGCAGTACAGAGGCCAGTAAGGGGATGACGTAAGTTCCCTGTAAATCAAACCTGCAACGTTATTCCATAGGCAAGCATGGTCCTTGGTCAACAGCTTGTAGAAGCATTTAAGCCACGGGTCGGCAACCCTTGGCACATGGGCCAAACCCAGCACGCGGGCCTATTCCCAGTGGCATGCCGCACCGCTGCTGCTCCTCCACTGGCCCTGCTCCACAGCGGGCCTGGGCCCACAAAAGCCATGTGCGCACCAGGTTCCTGTCCCGTACTGGCCCTGCCGCCTCAGCTAGGAAGTGGGACCAGTAGGGGACAGGAGCTGTGTGTGCGAGTGGGGCCAGCAGGGAGTACTCTGCTGTCCCCGCCCCGACACCTACTGGCCCTGCCCCTGGCACCTAGGGTGGGTGCAGAGGGCGGGGTTGATATGGGAGCTGGGAAAGGTTGCCAGCCCCTGATTTAAGTTATAATAGTAAGAGAATGATGCTATTACAAATACTGCCATGAGACTTCCAATGTCATTCAACATTAGTCAACGAACCAGGACTTTAAAGTGTTAATCAGGTGACTGGGGACTTTAACGTTACAGAACACAGGAAAGGTAACACTGCAAAGTGGTCACCTTTGGAATGAAGTAGCCTTTCAGAGTAACATCCTCAGTGGTCTCGTGAGGCAAGCCCATGGGCAAAATATTAGCAAACCTCTGAATTTCATGGACAACCGCATCCACATATGGCATCTGAGTTCGATGTTCAGTTCGTGGCTGGGCGGATCCTATAACTCTTGCTATCTCTTCCTGGACTTTGGCTGAGAAAATAGAACAGAAAAAAGGGATTAGGATTCATTTGTTTCTGAGAAATGCTGTGTGCTATGACTTTGGGAGGTGCAGAATCTCAGGTTAATGTTATACTGTAAGATCTCCAAAATATCCCTTTGTTTCCAGAAGTAATGGAATGCCAACTATATTAGAGCTTCTAAACACTTGTTTGCTAATATCATACCTAAATAGAGAACTTCTGAAAACATAGAGGGGTGTTGCTGCCCCCAAAATAGGTTCGGGTTCCAGGCCCAGGGGCCTAATCCAGGGCCCAATCCATTGGGGGGGGGGAAGGGGAAAATCAGTCCTCTGGGTCCCCAGGCCGGGCCGGATCTGGCTCTTGCCACTGCCGGCCCGTGACCCAGCCCCGGCCCTGGTGGGGGCCATATTGGGCCAGTGGTGGCCAGGCCCTGGATCCCGGGCCCCAGTGAGAGCTTGATCAGTCCAGTGGCAGCTGGGCCCTGAGTCCCGGGCCCTGGTGAGGGCTGGATCTGGTCACTGGCAACTGGGCCCCAGATCCTGGGGGAGGAGGGAGGAGAGAGGGCAGCATCAGGCCAGTGGTGGCTGGGCCTCGGATCCCCACCGTACTCGGGGTACAGGCACTGGAACTCAGGGCACGTGCCACATGTGCCCAGTGCCAGCAATGCCACTGATACAGATAATGGACTGTTATCTGATTTAGATAATAATATACATTTGTTTTAACTAAAGCTGATTGTAGAAACTTCGAGGGAACAAGATCCAGAGGGGTAGCCATGTTAGTCTGCTTAGCAAAGCAAACAAGGGATATTCTGGCACTTTGAACACTAACAAATTTATTTGGCCATACGCTTTTCTTGGCTAGAATCCACTTCATCTGATGCCGTTAGGATGGGGTTGGAAATGTAGCTTTTACTGATGTTCTCAGGACACAGGGCAGTGGTTCAGTCATATACACAACTTTAGGCTTATAAATTGGGTCTTGACAGCTGTTGCTCTATAGTCCCTGCTTGCTTCCCCAGTCAGGAATATCATTTGGTTCAGATGTTCTCAAGCTCGTTTGTGTCGTGACATGGTTGGCGTGTCCCCTGCCACTGCCAATCCTGCTGCCACCAACCAAATCCAGCTCCTCGCACTAAGAAGCTGCAGCCATGGGTAGCTGTTCAGTTTCTTGTTGGGGTTGGCTCATGGAAACACACTTCGCCATGACAAAGTGGTTGAGAACCCCTGATCTAATTGGTTGGCTCTCATTCCTCTCCTTCACTGGTCCTTCTGAGGCTGAGGAGAGCTGGATAGGCTGTCTCAGCTTCTCATGCCAGTGCTGAATAGTGAGGTTAATTTCAAGATCAGGTGAAAAGCTGAGCGAGAGACATCCGTAGGACAGAAGGAAGATAGTGAGTGGTAGACAGAAACACAGGAGGAAGGGGAAGACTGAACAAGATCTCACATTGAACAGGCTGGGGTCCTCAGTGGTGTGAGCATGATGATCAAGCATCCCTATTGAAGTACTGAAGTCTAAGCGTCATGGTAAAAATTGTTCTGCAACAATCAAGGTGGCAATAGAAGTTCCTTTTTCAGTTTCCCAAGCCTCTTCTGAAGGACCACCCCAAGGGGCTGGGAGGGTAGAATGGTCCAACCTCTCATTATTTTGCCAATTGATTAAGCCCAATTTACAAAGCACCAATTTTAGTCCACTGATTTCTGGTTCCCTTCTCCTCTTCCTTACCAGTTAGACTCATAAAAATGCCCTTGAGTGGTATCAGTAGAGCTTCATTTGTTTAAATTAAGTCTGTCTGTCTCCTTAAATATTTTCTTCAACTATATTATACAACACATCAGTTCATGAATCTTTATCTCTTTTCCATTGGTTAGTCTCAAATTCACAATCAAGTAGGCCTGTGAGGCCTCAGTTATTCCAACTCTGATCACAGTTACAACCATTAAAATTCTGTTCTGAATTGTTCTGCTTATGTAGTGTAAATGGGGAACAATTGTAATGACTAGAATGGAATACCTCCACATTTACATAGGTGTAACTGAGATCAGAATCTGGTTCTAAGGAAATAAAAGCATAATCCAGTGGTAAATGGCTGCAACATGTCTCTCTATGTACCTCATCCACTGAGAATATGGATCTGTTAGAGCTCTCCACTGTGAAGCTGACTCTGTGGCTCACGCTGTAGCAGTATATGCTGTTAGCTCAAGAGGTTTCCTGTTTAATCCAAAGTCAGCCAAGCTAGCAACTGTCAGAAAAGCACTTACTCTGAACTTTGGGGTATTTTGTCATTAGCAGAAGACCCCAACGCAGTGTGGTGGAAGTGGTGTCTGTACCAGCAGTAAACAAGTTGTTGACAAGGCTTATTAAGTTGTCATTATGAAAGTATCCATTGGTATCACTTTTCTCCTGGAGAAAAAACAAACAAACAAAAAAATCTCTAAAAGAACTCCAGTGGGTATTGATAACTTCGAGAGCTAACACATATTTACTAAATACTAAAGTATATAGTAAAAGAGAAGGAAGGTCAGCTGTCATAGAATCACAGAGTATGAGTGTTCGAAGGGACCTCAGAAGGTCATCTAGTCCAATCCCCTGTTAAAAAAGAGGACCAACCCCAACTAAATCATCCCATTCAGGGCTTTGTCAAACTCCATGTTAAAAACCTCTAGGGATGGAGATTCTATCACCTACCTAAGTAACACGTTCAAATGCTTTATCCCCCTCCTATTGAAAAAGCTTTTTTCTAATACCCAAAATATCCCACACTGCAATCTGAGACCACTCCTTCTTGTTCTGTCATCTACTGCCACTGAGAACAGGCTAGTTTCATCCTCCCTGGAATCCTCCTTCAGGTAGCTTAAGTGCTCTATCATTCTTCCCTTCTGCAGGCTGTACAAGCCTAGTTCCCTCAGCCTCTCCTCATAAGTTATGTCTTCCAGCCCCCTAATCATTTTTCTTGACTTCCTCTGTTCTCTTTAATTTGCCCACTTCCTTTCTGTTGTGAGGGACCCAAAACAGGACACATTACTCACCAGTGCCAAATAAAAGGGAACAATCACTTCCCTCGATCTGCTGAGAAAGCTTCTCCTAATGTAGCCTGATATGCATTTAGCCTTCTTGGCAATAAGGGCAAACTCTTGACTGATATCCAGCTTTTTGTCCCGGTCCTTTTCTGCAGAACCACTGCAGAGCCAGTCAATCCCCAGTCTGTAGCACTGAATGGGATTCTTCTATTCTATGTCCAGGACTCTGGACTTGTGTTTGTTGAATCTCTTCAGATTTTTTTTTGACCCAACCCTCCCATTTGCCTAGGTCACTCTGTATCCCATTCCTACCCTCCAGTGTATCTACCACTCTGCCCGGTTTAGTGCCATGTGCAATCCACCTCTTCCTCTAGATTGTTAATGAAGATGTTGAACAAAACCAATCCCAGCACTGATTCCTGGTATACTCTGCTTTTTACCAGCTGCCAAGTAGATAACGAGCTGTTGATCACTACCCAATGAGCTCTATGACTATGTCTACACTTACAAAGCTAAGTCGACTCTATTAAGTTGACTTAACAAGGTCAACTTAAGTCGACTTAAAGTTGACCTTGTTAAGTCAACTTAGAGAGTCTACTAAGAGTCCCTTCTGCCAGGAAGCCGTGGGTCCCAGGGAGAAGAAAGCCCCGGCTCCCCGCAAGCCAGGGATCACTTGTCCCCAGCCCGAGGTTGACTTAGGGAATTAAGTCGACTTAGGGTGTCCACACTGGTTTTAGGTCAACTTAACAAATTGACTTAGCCATTAAGTCAACCTAAAGAGTGGTAGTTATTAAGTCGACTTAAGGAAGCCCTTAAGTTGACTTAAGGAAAGCCTGAGGCGTACACGTCATTCTTTAGGTCGACTTAAGCGTTCTTAAGTTGACCTAACTTGCAAGTGTAGACATACCCTATGATCTTAACAACTTTCTACCCATCTTATAGTCCTTTCATCAGTCCATATTTCTTCAACTTGCTGTTAAGAATTTTGCATGTGACTGTATCAAAAGCTTTGCTAAGGTGATGGAATATCATGTTCTCTGCTTTCCTCACATCCACAGCACCATCATTTCATCATAGAGGGCAATCAGTTTGGTTAGGCATGACTTGCTCTTGGTGAATCCATTATGACTGTTCTCGATCAACTTTGTCTCTTTTAAGTGCCTCAAAATGGATTCCATGAAGACCTGCTCCATGATTTTTCTGGGGACTAAGGTGAGACTGACAAGTCAGTAATTCCCCAGTTCCTCCTTCTTCCCTTTTTTGAAGATGGGTACTATATTTGCCTTTTTCCAATCATAGACTGAGAGGCTATGTCTACACTTAAAAAGTTAAGTCGACTTAACAAATTGACTTAACTTTTCAAGTGTGGACATAGCTGTGGTCCCTGGCAGAAAGGTCCCTTCTTGCCAGACCTGTTGGTTGGAACCCAGGCTCCTTTCTTGCCGGGACCCCCGCGCAGATCCCAGGGAGAAGGGAGCATAGACTCCCTTCTTGCCAGGAGCCCTGCTCTCTTCTCCCTGGACCCACAGGGTCTGGGCAAGAAGGGAGCTGCTGGTGCTCAGCTGACAGGGGATCCCTGGAAGTTCCCCTGTCAGCAGAGCATTGGCAGCTGTCTTCCCCGGTGCTCAGCTGACAGGGGAACCTCCAGGGCTTTCCTGTCAGCTGAGTGCTGGAAGCTCCTCTCTTGCCCAAACCTGCGTGGGTCCTGGGAGAAGAGAGAGGGGCTCCCTTCTGGCTGGGACCTACTCAGGTCCCGGAGAAGGGAGTGCAGCCTGCAGCCAAATGTTCCATTCATGGAATTCTTATTGCAGCACTGGGGCCAAAATTTGTTGAATATATTAATCATAGTAAGCTATTTGTTCAGCTCTGCTAGTTTGATAAGTGCACACTTTGCCAGAGCCAAATTTTCATGGAAGTGCATTATGAAATAGAAAATATGAAAAGGAAACATACAAGACTGCTGAAATCATAATTACCTCTTGTTGTCTTACAAGGAACACATCAATAAGGCTTCTTTGATCATTTTT
>ML686204.1:2272285-2293190 GCA_007922175.1 Pelusios castaneus | reverse complement strand
TTTCTGATGTCAGATTTGTGTCCATTGATTCTTTGGCGCAGAGACTGTCCTGTCTGTCCAATATATAAGGCAGAGGGACATTTCCGGCACATGATGGCATAAATCACATTGGTGGATGAGCAGGTGAACGAGCCCTTGAAGGAGTAGGTGGCTTGATTAGGCCCTGTGATGGTGTCATCAGTGTAGATATGAGGGCAAAGTTGGCAGCGTGGTCTGCTGCAGGGCTGTGTTTCTGCTTTAGTGTTTCTGTTCTGTGATCTGTAGTTGCTGGTAAGTATCCTTTTAAGGTTAGGGGGTTGTCTGAAAGCAAGGAGAGGTCTGTCTCCTAAGGCTTGAGAGAGTGAGGGGTCATCCTGTAAAATAGGCTGTAGATCTTTGATGATGTGTTGAAGAGGTCTGGCTTGGGGGTTGTAGGTGGTGACCAGTGGCGTTCTGTTGTTGTTTTTCATGGCCCCACAATATGCCCCACAATGTGAACAACCATTGTCTCTGTGTGTGACACAGAGCCCTGTGTGTGACACTGTCTGGATTTAGGGAAGCATTTATGATATTATTTTCTATGGATATCTCATAAATGCTATAATCCATAGGAACTATGTCATGTTTGGTATCAATAGAAAGGTAGTAATTTTCTGGGAATGATTATATAGTTTATGTCTAGGTATCATATTTTGATTAGAAGTTAAGAATTTGATTGTATATCCATACTTTAACTTGTGTCGTTCTGGATGAAATGTCTTAGACGGAGGGTGTGAACAACCATTGTCTCCTTAATGTTTAGGAATTTGCCAGGTGATATGGTTCAGGGAGTAAACTGATGAGCCATTAAGGATACAATGGTTGTATTGATCGATCTTTGACTACTGATGATGCATATGCTGATGGCCTGAGATGGCATATTATGTGGGGTGGGTTTGGAGGAATTACAGAGAATTGTTTGTGCAGTGTCTGGCTGGTGAGTCTTCCCCACATGCTCTGGGTTTAGCTGATTGCCATATTTGGGGTCAGAAAGATATTTTCCCGCAGGGTGGATTGACAAGGGATTTGGGGGATTTTCACCTTCCTCTGTAGCATGGTGCACGGCTCAGTTGCTGGTAGATTCTGTGTACCTTAAAGTATTTAAACCATGATTTGAGGACTTTAATAATTCAGTCGTAGGTTAGAGGTTTATAAAAGAAATGAGTGGGTGAGGTTCTGTGGTCTGCATTGTGCAGGAGGTTAGAGTAGATGATCATATTGGTCTCTTTTGGCCTATGAGGATAATTCACTAAGTACTCAGCAGTTACCCCCTTACTATGATGAAAAATGTAGGGGCATATAGGTAACAGACATATATATAAACCTTTTACTTGTTGGACTATTCTGATTGGTAGAAATGATTCGATGTAATGTAATGTGTACAGCACACAGTTAATAGGTGGGTACTGCCTGTATTTGAATAATGACTTTCAAATAACCAGACTTACCGTAACTGAAGGACTTCCAATAAGCCTGAGGGTTTCACTTATCAAATTTAGGAGCCTTAGGAACACAGGGTCTTTGTAGTCAAATCTTTCTCCAAATATTATTGATGCAATGATGTTAGCAACTGCTGCATTCATAATTGTAGTGATCTCAAAGGGCTTTCCTAAAAAATGTTCAAATGCAAGAAGAGATTGTGCACAGAGAGTGGTTAACAGTAAGTTATGATAATGTCTTTTTATCGCATTAGTAGCTAGAGGCCAGCAATGATGATCATGACCTTATTGTGAACAACATTGTTCAACTGCTTCAAAGTGCTCACAACCTAAATAGACAAGAAAAAGGGTGGAGAGAAGAAATATCATTATTTCCATACAGACACCTGAGGCAAACAAAGATTAAGTGACTCTTTTGAAGTCTGTGGCAAAGGCAGCCACTGAACCCAGTTCTATGTGATTTCCAGCCAAGGACCTTAACCATGTTCATAGTCCTAACCAATAATCCCTTGTCTTGACAGTCACCAGGCTGCTTTGTTTGGGCCCATATGTTAGCTCTGTGATCTTTTAAGCTTAAAGAGATCTGAAAAGCCTTCTGACACTGTATCTTTCTCCCTTCAGCCTCTCAGTTCAATCCCAGACATGGACTGTCTGTTATCCCTTCCCAGAAGTGGGATTCCTGGGTTACTATAGGTCCAAGTTTCCTCAGACATTTCTTCTTTTTTGATCTTCCACTCTATGTCTGAGCAGAATTTTCATATCAGAGGCTTGTCCGGGATTTTTGCTGAGCAGGCACGGCAGTTCAGATAGAGCTGTCTCCGTGCCCTAATTGGACCATTACTTGCAGTCACATCTGAGAACTCCCACACTGGCATCTATTCAGTTAGCGGAGTTGCACCCACCCTGAGCTCTAAGAAAGAAAAGTTAGATCCCATTCCCCACCCTAAGTGGAGGGGTGACTGATTCCAGCACCAAGGAATTCTTGGAGACGAAAAATAGAAAAAAGGAATAGGCATGGAGGAAACAGGGTCAAAACAAGGGAACCTGAAGGAAACACAGAGCAGAGAACCCCAGATAGCTCCTACTGCTTCTAGAAGGAGGCCAAGGAGGCAGTTAATACTGCCCAGAGCAGCTCTCCTCAGAGGTATGAACGGACAAGGGACCAGAAGTAGGCCCAACAGTTGTCTGGCTCTCCATCTGGGCTGACATAGAAACTGCGGGGTTTGTCCCATCTGATTTGCCACACTTCCATTTCCGGGTTTCATAGGCTGAGAATGGAACAAGGTGAGGGACTGTGGTTGCACACTCTTTAGCTTTAATGGTTCAGCCATATGTGCAGGGAGAACGGGAGAGCAGCCAAGTAATGTAAAGTCATACTGCTTCACAAAAAGCTTTCCAGTGCAAACAATTGCAGAAAAAAAGATGTCAAAATCAACACAACCTGGATGGTAACATTTCCTAAAAAGGTGGATATTTGAAGGGACTAGGAAGAATTTTGTCTTGGTACCTCTTCTAAGGCACATGCAAAAAATGTTAGACGTATCAGTGAAGTTAAACACCTACGCACCTTTTTGAGATTCAATATCCTTTATCAGAAATCTGGACTCTTCAACAATTCGGTCCTCTATGGCCCTCTTGCCCATTCCAAAGTCTCGTAAAGTTGTGAGAGCAAATCTCCGCATCACTTTCCAGTTCTTGCCATGAGAATAAGTAACACCTGAAGTGAATGGAGAGATTCAAATCAGCAAGAATAATTTAAAAAATGCTTCTTACAAATATAGCTTTACACTGAGGATGTTCATTTTGATGCTCTGGAATTGGTCAATAATGTAGGAGGGAAATTTTCATGAAATTACTCTAAAATTTTTGGGGAGAATATTAGGGTTTAAATTCATGCAGAAAATTTTTATTGAAAATTTATATTTTGAAATTATTTGCCTAGCTACATGTCTGATTGAACAATTGGCTCGCTGCATATCTCTCTGGATCTGTTTGAATAAACATTGTGACCACAGGCATTGTTGGTGCTGAGCCCATGGTGCATGGGTCTCATGTCCCCAGTCCGCTGCCCTGAGTCCTGATCCAACCCAGCCTGGCCAGGACATGGGGCCGGTGCTCAGAGCTGGCAGCAGCAGGACCTAGGTACAGCCCCTGGCTGGGGACCCAGGGTTGGGCCGCCAGCTAATGGCAGCAGGATCCAGCCCCGTCGCGTGCTGGAGACCTGGGACCGGCCAGCGGTGGCTGGAGCCTGATCTGGGCCCAGCCTCTGGGGTCCATGGCGGTGGGCCCTGGGGCTGGATTAGGACCAGAGGGCAGCGCCAGCACAGCAGGGGTGCAGGACTGCTACGGGCAGCCTGGGCCTCAAACATTTTCTCATGGCAGCAATGCCCCTGATTGTGACCCACCCTTCTCTCTATCTATATATTTACACCTAACATGCTATATTCTTCCATTTCATTCATCTGATGAAGTGACATTATGTCCATGAAAGCTCGTGCAAGAAATTAACTTTTTAGTCTTCCAAAATGCCATGGGACTCCTTGTTTGTTTTCCTGAAATAGGCTGGCACAGCTACATGGGTGGTGTGAAGAAGCAGGAAGGTGTGGGAGCATTTGACGTTAGCTCAGGAGGGAGGGAGGTTGTCTGGCCAGCCAGGTCTTGCTGATGTGATATGGAGCCTTCTCCTCCCCCCTCCCCACAGCTCACCTCCTCTCTCGTGGATGTCTGCGCCCCTCTGTCCTCCTGCCTGATCTTCCTGCCTCTCTCCCAAGCTCCCTGTGTTTTTAATGCACCCCTGTACCCTACAAATGTTTGGGTCTTAGAGTTGTCAGGGTTACCATATTTGAACTTTCCAAAAAGAGGACAGTGTGGAGGGACTTGAAGGGGGCAGTGGCCACTACACCACCCACATGGTAGGAGGGGGCAGAGCTAGTAAGGGGAGTTTGGGGAGTAAAAGCTTCAGCCTCCTCCCCGGAAGAAGGGGTGCTGCTGGGCTCTGCTCCCCCTCCCTCACAGTTTTGGATTCCTCCTCAGCCTTTTGGATTCCCCCCTCCAGCCTCCAGCTGGAGTTGAGAGGGACAGGGAGTGATGGCAGCACTCTGGTAATAGTGGGATATTACCCAGCTCTCCCACCACTCATTATGAAAACACTGTACCAATTTATAAATGGGCATCCGGACTGCCCCCGCCGCACAGCAGCTCCTGCTCTGAGTATAGAAACAAAGGGTCTTTCTGGCTGCCACAGCTTTGCTGTGCTGTGGCTAGGAAGAAGTCGGGAAAGGGGGAGTTGTCGGCAGCTCCAGATGCAGTTCAGAGCCACCCCAGTCCGATCTCAACAACTTTTATTCCTCCTGGGCTGGGCAGGGAAGCTGGAGCTGCTGAGACCACTCAGCTGTTCAGTGGCAGTTGCCTGTTATCTGACTGGGAGGCTGCCAGTGGGGTAAGGGGTGGGAGTAGCTGCCCATCCCCAACTTATAGGTGGAGTGTGGGGACGGGTCACTGGGGCTCTTAGAGTCAACGTGGGACTAGCCAGTAAACTGAGCTCCATTGCTATTCAGTAGAGCTCTTGCTGTGCTGTTTGTTTCAGGCAGCTGCTTGGCCACATCTGCTCCCTGTTAGGACCCAGTTCCAGCTATGCTTGGATCTCTGCTCCCAGCTGTTGGAGAAATCCCCTGGACACCAGGTACTTGATGGGGATGGGCAAAAACCCAGACATTTTTTTGCTATTTAAAAAAACTGGCTGGATGGAGATTTCATGTCTGAAAAGGAGGACATGTCCAGGAAAAAACGGATGTATGGTAACACTACCAGGGGCGGCCCAAGGGTTTTTGGCACCCTAGGCGATCTATGATTTTGACGCCCCCTCCCCCACATGTTATAAGAGATAACATATATAAAAACTTCTCTTCCGTCTAATTTGGTGCCCCTTTAAATCTGGAGCCCTACGCAACTGCCTAGTTCACCTATATGGTTGGGCCGGCCCTCAACACTACTGTTTGGTAACTTCCCACTGCCCCCATCTCAGCTGGGGAGGAAGGAATAGACTGAGGCATCTTAGAGCAGCCAGCTCTTATCCTGTGTGCACCCAGTCACCTACAGACTGGTGCATAGCAGGGCAGGCTGGCCTGGGAGGAAGCGAGATGAGGGACTCAATCAGGAAGCCAGGGATTCTCGGCGCACGCCACTGAGTGGGGACCTGGGCGGGGTTGGGGGTGGAGCAGGGCTGGAGTGTGGGTGGGACCTGGGGGTGGAAAAGGAGGGATGGGGAGCTAGCCTTCCCTAGGGATAGCTTCACCAGCTGCCTGTGCATGGCTACCTCTCTGGAGCTTGTCTCCCTTCACAGAGAAACTGTTGTACATGCTTCAGTAAGTTAGGCTTATGAATTACATAAAACCAATCACCGTATCCTTTTGAAGTATCTTCAAAGACTGGGATTTTAGGTCTCTCTGCAAATGCATCTGCCTGGTTCACAAGAGCCTCCTTCACCATCTTGTATCCTGACAGCACCACCATCTTCTGGCATCCCATCTGAATGCTGACAACCGGGCCATATTTTTTTGACAGCTTAATTGGGAAAGAAAATAAAATTCCTTAAAGAATGAAGTGAAATTCACAACTGGCTCAGGACTGTTTTGCCATCCTGATTGTATGTTATTTCACAGTCAAATTCTTTCCTAAGTGCAGAGAAAAAGAGCCTATGGTTAATAATATGAATATCATTAAATGTTTTGATGTTTAATTTTGATGATAAGCTGAGATCCTCAAACTTGTTTGTGTATCTAATTCCCATTGGATCACAGTGCTTTAAAATGACCAGGTGTCCCAATATTATCAGGACCATCCCAATATTAGGGGTTTTGTCTTATATACATGTAGGAAAATTTAAAATAAGGCAACACTGGGAATTGGGTCAGGCCTGTGTCACAGGATATATCATGGTACTACATTAAGGGCAATCAACATGTATATTTAAACATAACATAAGAATAACAGATTAGTAACCCTCAGCCTGATATAAAATTTGTTTAGAATAGAATTTGCTTTTTGCCTGCCTGTTTGGAACGGTTAATTCAGTAATTTTGTAAAGCTTGGACATTGGGATACTGCTTAGGCTTCAGGGGTCACAGTTGTTGTGGTAACAGGGTCAGGTTGTGCTTCTTGTAATTAGCAGTTAGTGAAAGATTTATTATCTTCCTGTCCCAGCTCCCTTTCTTATGGTTTCAGCTAGAAATGTAACCAACAGAAACTATCCTCTCTCCTACATGAAAGCCTTGAAAGAAATACATCTATCAACTTTCCCACCCTCTCCTCCTTGCACAATGCTTGGTCAGTAATATTATGGGCATTGTTGTGATAACAGTAACACGTTGTAAGTTAAAAGCCTGCGCACTACTAACCAAACCAGTAAACAAGTAAACAGAGGCGGGACTAATTATATGCATGATGTAATCAGTATTTGGGTGTTGAGGTCACCAAATAAGGTCTTTGGAATACTGTCAATCATAAATGTATGAGCCACGTATTACCATACTGCTCTGGATAAAAGAGCTGTAATACCCCCTCCTCGGTGCTCACTCGAGATGTTGAGGTGGAACGAGTAAGCAAGAAAGGGTACCATTTGACCCTTATCCTCCTCCAAGACAACCTGTTTGTTTTCCTTTCCACCAATACACAGCTATATGTCCTCACCCCATGGAAAAAGTGCACTGATTTTTCCTGTTTGCTATCTGGTCACCCTATAGCGCCTGAAGTGTTAAGTCATGATGAGAACTGTACTGGGAGATAGGTGCTTCATAAACATGGTCCTTGTAACAAAGAGTATAATCTAAATCATCTGTTCACATTAGGCTGTGAAATTATTAAAAAATAATAGCATTTATTATGATATTAAAAAAAATTAGTTGATTAATTGCAGATCTAATTATTCTGTAAAGCAATAACGGAGTATCAATTTTAATTTATTAGAAATATTTTTGGATGTTTTTCTACATTTTGAAAACACAGAGTACCAAGTATACAGTTTTTTTCTTACAAATACTTGCACTATAAAAAAAATAAAACTTTGGAGCATACAAGTCGAGGCATAAGAGTCATGTGAATGCCTATTTTCACTTTCGGGAACCATTGTAAAAAAGAAGTGGGGTGCATTATCCCTTGGAAATGCAAACAAATTAGTTTGTCTTAGGCCTGGTCTACACTGGTGGACTGGGTTCACATGAAAGATGCTGGCTACATAATGTAACTAGCTTATCTTACCTTGATGTACTTAGGTCTGTGCAGCATAGTGTCTTTATGACACTATATAGAAGGGAAAACATCTCCCATTAATGCTATATTCTACCTTTTGGCAAGGTGGATTAATTCAGTCACTGAGAGAGCTCTCTTTGAGAGACATAGTCTCCATTTGTTCAGTGTTCGTACAGCACCTAGCACAATGAGATCCTGGTCTACAACTACAGCTCACAGGTGCTATGGTAATACATTTGATAAATCATTCTAGTGGTTGCCTGCACTGGGAAGCAAAAAATCCCGTGTGATGAAGAGCAAGCAGCTGGATTCAGTCAATTCAGTCATTTTAAAGACATATAGGGGCTTGGGAAAAGCTGTTGCCTCTGTCCTAAAACTTTCAAAGGACACTGGATGGGGTCTATGTGGGCCCAGAGGAGGCCATACCCATTAAGAGTTCTTTATTTTCACTGCTGAAGATTATTTACATTAGAAATCCAGAAGCATGAAGCTTGAGAATAAACTAGGAATTATTTACTATAAAGTAATGTATCTTGTAGCTTTATAAGTTTCCTTCATGGATAATTATTTTGGGCCTGTGGTTTACCTATTAGGGTTGTGGCAGGTAGAGGGGATGGAGATTCCCTTCTTCTCTTTGGAATAATGTTGTTTGGTGATCATGCAATAATACAAACCCCCCAAAAGAAATACCTCCAGCATAGTCCGGTAGGGCCTCTTCAGATCCATTATATGAAGATTTCCAATGATGGGTAAAGGCGTTGGTCCCGGGGGAAAATCCTCTCTGAAGCGCCGATACCAGAATTTCTCACTTTTCATAAAAAACATAACAGTCAGGACAAAAAGTAAAAGGATGGAAATGGGATCTATCCATTCCATTTCCTCTCAATAAGCAACTTTGCAGCCTAGGGAAAAATACAAGAATGAAATAAAAAATATGATCAGTATCTGTCAGCAGATATTAATAGCATGAAGAACTCAAGCCAGTCACACCAGCTACTGAATAGACCTTATGTATAATATAGTAATTAAACTCTCCTGTGACTGCAAAAAAATTGATTCTCTTCCCCTATTATTTGCTAATACCCATTCAGAGCACACAATGAATGGGTCGGTGCCTGGCTTGCCAGATCAAGGCTTGTGTAACGGGTTGCAGAGAAGTCTGTGGCTCTCTTATCGTGTTGACTGGCAGTTCAGCAATCCAGTTTACCGAGAAAATCATTTCAGCTAGTGACATCCAAGTACAGAGTGAAATTCCAAGTTATACAAAAGTTATCAAGTACCTGTTTTGTATACAGATTGATCTTTGAAGCCAGAGCGCTAGTCAAATCGTAGTGCCAAAATGGGAATAATGATGCTCTGTGGGTGGGTGTGGAGACTCACCAATAGCTGTGTATTGACCCAGGCCCATGATCTGTATTCTTGGGAGAAGGAATAGTTAAAGGGTAACTAAAGGACAAGAACTCGATGTGAGAAAAATAGCTGAGGTGTGGGAAATCAAGGAACCAGCCTGGTAAACAAAAACACGGCGTGCCCGCGTGCCAAGGAACTGTAGCCATATGACCGGGTCAGGGACTGAAGAAAAAATTGCTGACCTGGATGTGAGCCTGGTGATATGGAAAGCTACTGAGTACACAATTTCTGGGGTATAATTATGGCTGTAACCTGCTAATAAAATGATTTCATGTATGCCTTAGCCGGAGTCCGTGCCTTCATACACCACAGGTGGGATTTTTCCAAAGTGTTCCGTGTTGGTCTCACTCTATTCCCTTTGAAATCCAGGGGATATTTACCAGTGGCTTTAACTGGAACAGAATTAGGCCAACAAAGAACATTTTTCTAATTTCAACTCCACTTTGTTCAGTCAAAGTTGGCACTCTTGTCCAGGGGAGACTTCAGATGATTTATCAAAAGCTTTGCTAAAGTCAGGGTATATCATGTCAACGGCTATTCTTGCATCCACAAAGCCAGTCATCTGATCATAGAAGGCAATCAGCTTGGTCAGGCACAATTTGCCCTTGGTGAATCCATGCTGACTGTTCCTGATTACTCTGTTTTCCTCCATAAGTTTCAGAATGGATTCTTTGAGGACCTGCTCCATCATTCTTCCAGGGATTGAGGTGAGGCTGACTGGTCATTAGTTCCCCGGATCCTCCTTTTTCCCTTTCTTAAAGATAGGTATTATATTTGCCTTTTTCCAATCACTTGGGATCTCCACCGATCACCATGAGTTTTCAAAGATAATGGTCAGTCACATCAGCCAACTCCCTCAGCACCTTTGAATGCAGTTCATCCAGCCCCATAGACTTGTGCACGTGCAACTTCTCTAAGTAGTCCCTAACCTGACCTTCCATCACTGAGGGCCGCTCTTCTTCTCTTCATTCTATGGTACCCAGCGTAGTAGCCTGGGAGCTGATTCTGTCTGTGAAGACTGAGGTAAAAAAAGCATTGAGTACTTCAACCTTTTCTGCATCATCCGTCACTAGGTTGCCCCATTCAGTAAGGGACCTACACCATCCCTGATCCTCTTCTTGTTACTGACATACTTGGAGAACCACTTTCTGTTTCCTATTTAGGTAAATTTGACCTTTACCTAACCAGAGAGAGAGAGAATGAAAATAGCCTAGAGGAAGTGATACTGGATAATGTACTGGAATGAATTCAGGGGGACATACACTTTGAGGTTAGTGTGAGTCTTTCTACTGACTTTACTTGTCTTCACAACAGGCGTTTAGGGTTATTTCCCCATCCTTAGTCTAGAGAGAAGAAGAGTGTGAGAAGGCTCCATAGGCCTGAGGCTATTGCATGCACAGTTTGCTAACACTTAGTGTGAAATTTTCAGAGATTATGAGCCCAGCAATGAAGTTTAAATTAATGGAAGTGAAATATAGGCAGGAGGCCCACTAATGCATAAAAGCACAAATCAGTTAGAACAGGCTCCACCTTATTTTGGCCGTGGGCCTTCAAAGAATGTTTCCTCAGTAAAAGAAGGAGTGGTAGGCAGGTTGGAATTGAAAACTCACCCAAAATGTTCAGAGCTGGTATTTCTAGCCACGTCAGCAATACAGCGATACAAGTCTTGTATTATTTGTGGCACTGAGAAACTTGCAGGTATTAGATCCCAAGCACCTATGGTTTTGTCACAATCTGGAAGATTCATTGCTACCTATTGAAAGGGACAATTGTTATCATTGATAGTTGGAGCACATTACTTTTCAAAATAGGCAAAAGCATATCAACTGGGAAGTTCAAATGGTTGTCAGTATTTTTATTGAATAATCTGCCTGCAGATTTGGGGCCAAAGTTCCATAAACACTGATTGAGGTTTCAATTTTAATTTAAAGTTATTTTGTGGGGAGTGCAAGTCAACAGAAATTCACAAGATCTGAACAAATTCACTCTACCCTCAATCAGATTGGGAAGCAGAGTGCTTTTATCAGATACCCATTCATGATGGCATTCTTTGATTCCTCTTCTGACTTGAAAAATTTCCGAATCTAATATATCCAGATAACTGAATCTAATATATCTGGATCAAATATATCCAAATAATGCAATTTAATGTATCTAATACTATGGCCCCGAATTTTAAAATTTTAAATTTTAAAGAGGAATGACATTCTGCAGGCTATATAATAAATGTGTTTGATATTATTAGAAAAGGGTGTTTCATTTTTTAGTCTTTAGAAGTGCCACAGGACTCCTTATTTGGTTTGCTGACCTAGACTAACAAGGCTGCCCCTTTGGAACTGGATTTCCTTTTCACTAACTCTTATCTATGTCTTACCACTAATCGCTGTTTTTGAATGTCACAAGATGTTTTAATATCTTCACCATCCCATAGCCAGTTAGCTGAAACAACTGCTGCCTTTCAAGAATTTAAATCCCTTTTGAGGCTGTTCTCCCAGTTCCTTCCCTAATATTCTGTCTGACAGTTTAAGAACATAAGAACACAAGAAAGGCCGTACTGGGTCAGACCAGAGGTCCATCCAGCCCAGTATCTGTCTACCGATAGTGGCCAGTGCCAGGTGCCCCACAGGGAGTGAACCTAACAGGCAATGATCAAGTGATCACTCTCCTGCCATCCATCTCCATCCTCTGATAAACAGAGGCTAGGGACACCATTCTTAACCCCTTTCTGGCTAATAGCCATTTATGGACTTAGCCACCATGAACTTATCCAGTTCCCTTTTAAATATTGTTATAGTCCCAGCCTTCACAACCTCCTCAGGTAAGGAGTTCCACAAGTTGACTGTGCGTTGTGTGAAGAAGAACTTCCTTTTATTTGTTTTGAACCTGCTACCTATCAGTTTCATTTGGTGACCCCTGGTTCTTGTATTATGGGAGTAAGTAAACAACTTTTCCCTGTCCACTTTTTCCACATCAGTCATAATTTTATATCCTTCTATCATGTCCCCCCTCAGTCTCCTCTTTTCCAAGCTGAAGAGGCCTAGCCTTTTTAATCGTTCCTCATATGAGACACTCTCCAAACCCCTAATCATTTTAGTTGCCCTTTTCTCAACCTTTTCTAGTGCTAGAATATCTTTTTTGAGATGAGGAGACCACATCTGTACACAGTATTCGAGATGTGGCCGTACCATGGATTTATATAAGGGCAATAATACATTTGCAGTCTTATTTTCTATCCCCTTTTTAATGATTCCTAACATCCTGTTTGCTTTTTTGACCGCCTCCGCACACTGTATGGACATCTTCAGAGAACTATCCACAATGACTCCAAGATCTTTTTCTTGACTCGTTGTAGCCAAATTAGCCCCCATCATATTATAGGTATAGTTGGGGTTATTTTTTCCAATGTGCATCAGTTTACACTTATCCACATTAAATTTCATTTGCCATTTGGTTGCCCAATCACTTAGTTTTGTGAGATCTTTTTGAAGTTCTTCACAATCTTCTGAAGTTCTTCACAAAAGTTTTAAGTATTTTGGGACAAAAATCCCTAGCTACAGCAGGAAACAAGATGGGAAGTGAAGAAACAACCAAATGGGACAGGAAAGCTGACGTTTTCAGCAGATCAGAGATATCGATTAGGAGACACAACCATTCCACAATAACATTCCACAATAACAAACAAGATTCAAGCCACAATGAAGCTGATGAAGGCTTTCATCTGTGGTCAAACCCTCTGTTGGTGTACATGGGCACAGCGCCGTTGAAATAAATGGTTTGAACAAAAAGTGCTGAAATAAAAATATGCATCTGCTTAACAAAGAAACTTGCATTTGTTTAACTAAAGGTGTGATGCTTCACAGACTTAGCAAAACCAGTGTAACTCTATGAGTGGCCGTTCTAAATAATTTTAAATCTGGCTTTTTAAGTCAGACTTACTAACATAAAAATAATACTAAGACAGGGAGAATTCTTCATGGCTAGTGTGTTAGCTTGAGTCTTAGGAGACCAGCGTTCACTGAAATGATCGAGAGGTTTCAGACGTTATAGCAATGGATAACATTAGTCCCAAAGAGAGTGAGAGAGCGAGCGTGAGCTTGTTTCATCAGATATGATTTTTTTTTAATTTCAAAAGATCATTTACAGAAAAACACACAGCAGCCTATAATCACTCTGTATTCATTGAGATCAGAACTTTCAGATCATAGAACATTATTCACATTAACCAAACTTTATGTGTAGCCAGAATCTCTATTTATATGACAAGATGTTATGTGATCAGAACAGACAGTTGAAACAATATATATTCATCACTATATTTGAGTTGATAGAAGCTAGTAAAGACGTGCAAGTATTATCTGAATATTGACTATTTTTGTAATTAGTGCTAAAACACTGTTGTAATCATTTTATAAACTGGTATCCTGTCAAAATCTTTTAATATACAATTCCCCATAACATAGTCCTAGAACTGGAAGAGGAGGAAAAAGAATAGGTTGGGTAAGTTTGAAAATGTGGACGTTACCCTCTATCTGAGTTTCTATCTTTCAGGACTTGTATGCGTTGGGAAAAAACTGTACTTTTTAGTATGTCATTAAACGCTAAACTCCTAGTTCAGAGAAAGCCATCTGTAGTTATCACGCTGGTTAGCTGGCTGAGGTACAAACACTACTGGGGCAGATACCCTAAGAAAGTTTCAACACATTAGCAAACATTTTAAAAACTCCTCTTTTCCCTACTTGGCTGAGCTTGCAAAGATAGGGCTGGATTAATACTAAGGCAAAGTAAGCAGATGTGTAGGGCCCAAATTCCTAAGGTGGGCGTGAACTTAAGCATTATTGTGATTTAATGGGCTAAACTGCAATGCCACTCACTGAAATTTGTCCTTACTTCACCTCTGTCATGACAGATGGAAGGCCGTATCAAACTGAGCTGTGTTGTGACAGTTGTGGTTTAACGAGGCCCTGTGTGAAGGTCTTACACTCAACTTGACATTTCTCTGTCTATCTGTACCACAATAACATCTGAACCCCATAGTTGAATAATTCTAAAATGTCAGGGCCTGATCTAGGCATCAATGATCAGAAGAGAAAACCAATGAAGGAAACGGGAGACCCCTGCCAATGCTATTCTCTATATAGTACAAATAGCTATCTGAAGGCCATGTTAATGTTTTCCAGTATAACAATACCCATAGATCTGCTCATCCTCCCAACGGAGTTTAACATGGCTTCATGAATGACACAGCTCCTGACAGAAAGGAGAATAATGGTTGGTGAGAAGTCTGTGAGTCTCTTAATTCCCCCTCCCCCCCATTCTTCCCCCTTCATCCACACCTGCTTCCCCCAATCTGTCCCCATCAGTGGTTGTATCCCCCATGTTACCATCCCCTGGGGCCAGAATCCTCCAATCTCTACCCTGGGAAAGGTTCTGTGTGCATCTCTTCCAGTGTTGCTCATTAGCGTAGCTTAGGGTAGGATGAGGCCCTAAAACAACATGGATCAAACTCCAGCCAAAGGCCAGTGCACTGCAGTGTGCCAGAGAGACACTGCAGATTCAGGGGAAAGATTCACTTAGCAAAGACTAGTCTAAACCACAAAGGCTTTGCTGGTCTGGCTGTATCACTGTAGTTGTAGCAGCAATGTCCACACTGGAGACACAGCAAATGCTGGAAAAATGAGTCCTTCTGTTAGGACACTTAAATCCCCTACCCGGACAACATAAGGGAGGCCATCAAAAGGATTCCTCTCTTGTAAAGCTTTAGAGTTAGATCCAAGGAGCCCTAAAACCACGGCTCAGTGCAGATCTTACAGGATACTGGGGGTGTGACAGACCCAACTGCCGGGGCGAGATCCAGGTCTGTACTGGTAACACAAGGGGGAGGATGGAAAGTGAATCTCTGAAAGAGGCTTGTAAAGAAGAGGAAGAGCTTCATTTTGGAGGGCTGTCCTTGGGGGGTGAAAGGGGAGGGGCGAACAGGGAGATTGCCCTGGGCCCTGCAGTTATGTGGGCCTCGCGCTGTCCCGCTCCCAGCTGGGGGCAATGCAGGGCCCATGCAGTGCCCCCCCTCCCGGCCGTACTTCGCCCTGCCCTTAATGTTTAGGAATGTAGCAGGGCTAATAGTCCCAGGGACTAAACTGATGAGCCATTAAGGACACAATGGGTGTATTCCTTATGTTCTTAATGGCTCATCAGTTTAGTCCTTGGCACATTCCTAAACATTAAGGACACAATGGTTTGACATGCCCACCCAGCTCTCTCAGGTATTTCAATAAAATAACATAAGTTAAAGTATAGATAGAATACCCAATTCCTAACTTCTAATCCAAATAGAATTCCTAGACATAAACTATATAATCACTCCCAGCAAATTACTACCTTTCTATTGATACCAAACATGACATAGTTCCTATGGATTATAGAGCATTTATGAGATATCCATTGAAAATAATATCATAAATGCTTCCCTAAATCCAGACAGCATCACACACAGGGCTCTGTCCTGCCAGGGTCCCTGTCCCCCTTTGCCCCATTGCACACAAGGGGTGCCCCCCTTGCCACCGTGGACCTGCCCAAGGTCCCCTTAGCCCCACAAAGTCGACCTAGAGCATCCAGTGTGGACGCTCTAGGTCAACTTTGTAAGTTCCCCTTTAAGTCGACTTTAATTTTAAGTGTAGACACACTAAGTCGACTTACCTAAGTCGACTTAAAGTCGACTTAGTTAAGTCGACTAAGATAAAGTCGACTTAAAAGTGCAAGTGTAGACATAGCCATATAGAGGTAAAAATATAAAAATATGAACAACTAGGGAATTCATTTCAGAGCTAGTTTGACTCATGTCCTCCAGACGGGAAACACAAATGCCGCTGTATTTAAAATAAATTATTCTCAGACAGTATTACTGGATTTGTTTTTAAGGCACTACACTGAGATCCAGGAGAGAGGTAGGTTCATTACCCATCTCTGTCACTGACTTCTTACGTAACCTTGGCCAAGTCCCTTAATCTGTCCGTGCCTCACTTCATCATCTGTAAAATGAGGAAAATAATATTTCACATGGATGTTGTGAGGATAAATCCATAAATATTCACCAGATACCCTCTTACTTTGATATTCACTGTAGGGCCATATAGCGGACAAATATATGTGTCATTCTTTAATTTGTTGGACTATTTGGATTGGTAGAAATGATTTTATATCATGGAATGAATACAGCACACAGTTAATATGTGTGTACCTCACGCATTTGAATAATGACTTTAAAATAACAAGAATTACCGTAACTGAGGGACTTCCAAGAAGTCTGAGGTTTTCACTTATCACACTTAGGAGCCTTAGGAATGTGAAGTCTTTGTAGTCAAACCGTTCTCCAAATATTATTGTCACAATGATGTTGACAACTGCTGCACTGAAAACCGTAGTGATCTCAAAGGGCTTTCCTAAAAAAGTTATAAAGACCAGAAGAGATCGTGTGGAGAGCGTGGTTAATAGGGAGTTATCATAACGTGGTTTTTTTATTACAGTAGTACACAGAGGCCAGCAATTAAGATCATGGCCTCATTGGGACAGCCATCGTTTCCCTACTTTGAAGTGCTCACAACCTAAATAGAGAAGAGAAAGGGGAAGAAAGGAAATGTGATTAATTCCCATTTTACAAGTAGAGACTTGAGGTAAACATTTTAGAAGTCTGTGGTAGAGGGAGACATTGAACCTAGTTCGACATGATTTCCAGCTAAGTGTCCTAACCATATTCCTAGACCTAACCAATAATCCCTTGTCTTGACAGTCACCAGGCTGCTGTGTTTTGGCCCATATGTTAGCTCTGTGATCTTTTAAGCTTAAAGAGATCTGAAAAGCCTTCTGACACTGTATCTTTCTCCTTTCAGCCTCTCAGTTCAATCCCAGATATGGACTGTCGGTTTTCCCTTCCCAGAAGTGGGATCCCAGGGTTACCATCGGTCCAAGTTTCCTCAGACATTTCTTCTTTTCTGATCCTCCGCTCTATATCTGAGCAGAATTTTCATATCAGAGGCTTGTCCGGGATTTTTGAAGGGCAGTCACGGCAGTTCAGATAGAGCTGTCTGTGTCCTGATTGGACCGTAACTTGCAGTCACATCTGAGAATTCCCACACTAGCTTCTATTCAGTTAGCAGAGTTGTGCCCACCCTTTGCTATAAGAAAGAAAAGCTAGATCCCATTCCCCACCCTAAGTGGAGGGGTGACTGATCCCAGCACCAAGTAATTCTTGGAGACAAAAAATAGAAAAAAGGAATAGGCATGGAGGAAACAGGGTCAAAACAAGGGAACCTGATGGAGACACAGACCAGAGAACACCAGACAGCTCCTACTGCTTCTAGAAGGAGGCCAAGGAGGCAGCGAATGCTGTCCAGAGCAACTCTGCTCAGAGGCATGAACGGACAAGGGACCAGAAGTAGGCCCAACAGTTGTCTGGCTCTCCACCTGGGCTGACATAGAAACTGCGGGGTTTGTCCCATCTGATTTGCCACACTTCCATTTCCGGATTTCATAGGCTGGGAATGGAACAAGGTGAGGGACTGTGGTTGCACACTCTTTAGCTTTAATGGCTCAGACGTACGTGCCCAGGAGAACGGGAGAGCAGTCAAGTAGTGTAAAGTTTTACTGCTTCACAAAAGGCTTCCCAATGCAACCAATTGCTGAAAAAAAGACTTAAAAATCAACACAACATGGGTGGTAACATTTCCTAAAAAGGTGGATGTTTGAAGGGACTAGGAAGAATTTTGTCTTGGTACTTCTTCTAAGGCACATGCAAAAAATGTTAGAAGTCTCAGTGAAGTTAAATACCTACCCACCTTTTTGAGATTCACTATCTTTTATCAGAAATCTGGACTCTTCAACAATTTGGTCCTCTATGGCCCTCCTGCCCATTCCAAAGTCTCTTAATGTCATGAGAGTAAATCTTTGCATTACTTTACAGTTCTTGCCATGAGAAAAAGTAACACCTGAAGTGAATGGAGAGCTTCAAGTCAGCAAGAATAATTTAAAGAAATGCTTCTTACAAATATAAACTTACGATGAGGATGTTCATTTTGATGTGCTAGAGCAGGTCAAAACTTCAGAAGGAAAATTTTCATGAAATTATTCTTCAATTTTTTGGGAGGGCAGATTTTGAGGTTTAAATTCATAGAGAAAATTTCATTGAAAATTTACATTTTGAAAATATTTGCATGTCTGATTGAAAAATAGATTTCTGTCATGGAAATTTTATGTGCATTTTTTCCTGTCTTTTCCATCCGAATATCATGGATCTTTCGAAGTAAGAAATGTTTCAACTGGCCATAAGACACACCATAATAAAGTAACGAATTGTATATAAACTACAGGAATCAGCATGGTTTTTGCATGATATTGATTTATGGTTTTGCAATGTGGGAAATCACATGAAAGATTTGATCTAAATTCTTTAAATTGTTATTTATGAATCCATATTTACTGAGCTTTATAATCACTCAGCCCAGGAAAAATGTCCAGAATATTTACTATCTTGAGAATGGCCCAAGTTCAGAGGCAATACTTGACATGGCACAAGTTACATTCCCTTCCTCCCAATCATACTCCTTTAAACTCGATGAGGCTCAGATTCAGGAAAGCATCTCTATTTAGGAAAGTATTAAGCACATGCTAAAACTTAAGCATAGTTTCAGTCCCAGTGAGGGCAATAGGAGTGAAGTGCAATTCTTAAAGTTAAGAAGTCGCATACGTACTTCCCTCAATAGGGAAGATCGACTGCCCTACGTCTATTTACACCCAACCTACCAATGGTTAATGAAAGGCTATTTACTCTGGATCTGGAATTAGCTCTATATGGGAACAGAAATCCATTGCATAGAACTCATTGGAGCATCAGGGCCTGTGATAGTGGCCACGGACCCAGATGGAGGCAGGAGAAGGTGTAAGTAAAACCAGAGTGGGAACGTCCATATTGTCAATCCTAGCACAAAAAAATCAATAGTCTGGTCCCCAAACCCATAAGATTTTAAAAGCAACCAGGTGGTGTTTTTTTTTTAAACAACAAATGGTAAGTTCTGAATGTTGCATTCTAGTTTTTCTATCTTTAAAGTTCATATTTTCAAGTTTTTCTCTTCAACCATGAGATCCTGTGTAACAGATGTGCTCATGGCTGATACAGAGGAATGAATCAAACATCTCCTGTGCTAAAAGCATTCTTGACTGAGCCAGTCTCCTGTAAATTGGGGCTGTAACAGCTCATCTGCTCTGTGGAGCAGCACAGAGTGGAACCTGTAACACACTCACGAACAGGTTCCATCAGAAACTTAAAAAATAAAAAAGTACAAGCTTAGGGTCTCACATGAGAACTGTGCTGGGGCTTTATGAAAAACACCAAATATCATCAGGCCTACAATGATATCGTAATGAGAGCTGATAACGCTGCCATTTCAGTTTCTATCTCCTTACACTTCCTCAGCATGTGATCTCAAATTAGTCTCCCTTAGACAGAGGTAAAGTGGGTATTAGTAGTTCTAAGGGAGTCATGGTTCATTGAGGCTGTTTCTGCTCCTACTCACCTGACTTTTCTGCTCTTACTCAAATCCACTGACTTCTCTAAAGTGACTCCTAATTTATGCCCATTGACATAGATACTGATCCAAATTGCCATGCTAGTCCCTAAACTATCCACTCCCTTCACAGAGAAACTGTTCCGCTTGCTTCACAAAGGTAGGCTTATGAGTCACATAAAACCCATCACCGTATCCTTTTGAAAGATCTTCATATCCTGGCACTTTAAGTCTCTCTGCAAATACATCTGCCTGGTTCACGAAAGCCTCCTTCACCACCTCGTATCCTGAGAGCACCACCACCTTCTGGCGTCCCAACTGAATACTGAAGACTGGGCCATATTTTTTTGACAGCTTAAATGGGGAAGAAAACAAACTTCCTTGAAGAAAGAAGTGAAATTCGCAGCTGGTTCAGAACGGTTTTGAAGTGCAGAGCAAAAGAACCTATGGTTAGTAATATGCATATCATTAAATGTATTAATGGTTAATTATGATGATAGGCCCAGCTTCTCAAATGTATTTATCTGTTTAATTACCATTGATTCATAGTGCTTTATGATGATCAGATGTCCTGATATTGGGACCAGCCCAATATTAAGGATTTTGTCTGGAATAAACAGTTCTATCCCACCTCCCCCTGAAAAGAAATATTCTCCTTTTTCATATTTGCTATCTGGTCACACTGTAGTGCCCAAAATGTTCATTCAGAATGAGAACCCTACTGAGCTAGGTGTTGCATAAACATGGTCCTTGTACAAAAGAGTAAAATTTAAATCATCTGTTCAGATTAGGCTGTGAATTTTTTAAAAAAATTAGCAATTAATTGTGATATTAAAAATTAGTCATGATTAATTGAAGTTTTAAAATGCTGTGTTAAACAATAACAGAATACCAATTTTAATTCATTAGAAATAGTTTTTGGGTGTTTTTCCACAGTTTCATAATAAAGAGTATCAAGTGTATAGTTTTTTATTACAAATACTTGCACTGTAAAAAAAAACCAAAAACCAAAACAAAAAAACAAACAAAAACCAAAACCCTCTGAAGACTGCATGTCATGGCATATAAATTTTGCATACAAATAGCATATCTGGCACATAAATACCTTGCAATTCTGTCTACAAAAGTATCATGTGAATGCCCATTTTCACTTTCAGGTGACATTGTAGTTATGAAGTGGGGTTCTTTATCCAGAGATCCACTTTCTGGACACTACAGTGCAAATTAGCGATGGGCACA